>AWOL01S0029480.1:53496-76575 GCA_000715115.1 Nicotiana otophora
TATATGGGAAAAGGTTACGATATTATATAAGCACCACCACCTGATCAGTTGGTATACGTTGATGATTTCGCCCACAGAGGCCGAGATGATATGATGGGATGCCCTCAGAGGCTTGATGATGTTATGTACACCTATACCTATGCATCATATGACATTTATACGCATATGCATGCCATTATAAATATTTCAGGATTCATAAAGTTATTTAGACTTACAGGTGGAATTCTTTATTCCACGTTTCCTTTGTCTTTTATGTACTGATTTTCATGTCTTACATACTCAGTACATTATTGGTACTGACGCCCCTATTTCCCGAGGCCTGCATTTCATGCCCGTAGGTGCAGGTAAACAGGCTGACGGTCCCCCTCTTTAGGATCCTTGATCAGCGAGAGTTGATATGCTCCACTTGATCCAGAGCTATTATTTGTTTTGGTACGCTATTTTGTATGTAGATATGGGTACGACCGGGGCCAGTCCTGTCCTTTATACAGTTTACACTTTATTAGAGGTCTGTAGACAGTCATGTATAGTTGGATAGTATGTGGCCTTGTCGACTTCCAGTTTTGGATATATAATTATCTATAGCAACCTTGTCGGCTCGCCCTACCGTATTCCGCATGTATATGTATATAGGTCTTTTGGACATGTTTTCCCCACGAATGTTATTCACGTAATTCAGTAGTTTATTGACAGATGTTATTCATGACCTACCTTTAATTCATGTTTATATCTTAGATGCATGCTCAGGGGTGTTCGACAGGTAGGACTCGGGCACTCGTCATGGCCCATTGGTTTGGGTCGTGATAAATATATATTCAAAATATTTATAATGAAAAGCAGGTTATAATACAAATGAAAAATTGAGGACCATCATTGATATGCTAATTGTTCGGGTTAAGGCCAAACAAGTACAAGGTTTAATGATTCAAAAGTATGATAGCTCAACTACAATTTTTACAAGTTGTGTCTACTTGAAGTGAAATAGTCAAAAATAATTTACAAAGAGATCGGTTAAGAAAGAAAGATCATGCTAAGGTAGTTGTAAAAGGTAAAGTCATTTATTTTGAAAAGGAAATAACATGCCTTTCATTTATTTATGTATGCCACTAATTCAATTAAGTATGTGTATACTAATCCTAATTAATCGACTAAGTTATAAAATATACTCCCTCCGTTTTAATTTATATGAATCCATTTGACTGGGTACAGAGTTTATAAAAAGAGAGAAGACTTTTGAACTTGTGGTGTTGTCATGACCCAAATTTTCCCTCTGTATGACGTCGTAATGACACCTAGTCTCTACGACTAGGTAAGCTTAACATTTGCGGAATAGTAAAATAAAAACATAATTTTAACAACTAACTGTTCAAAAATACACAGCAATCCCAAAACCCGGAACATCGTGAATCACAAACTACATAAGGAAAATCTAGTGTCTCTATACATGAGAGTCTGTCGAAAGAAAATACAGAAGATAATAGACATGGGGAAGAGTAGAAGGGGATTCCGAGGTCTGCGGACGGGGCAGATATACCTTGAAGTCTCAAAAGCTGTCCCGACTTACTGATAGTGCGGCTGATAAGGAGTACCTGGATCTGCACACGAAAAATATGTGTAGAAGAGTAGTATGAGTACACCACAATCGGTATCCAGTTAGCGCCAAGCCTAATCTCGGTCGAGTAGTGACGAGATCAGGTCAGGGCCCTACTGGTATATATATAATAAACTAAGATATAATGAAATATTGCAGTAAAACTAAGTGCTGAAATTTAACAAGAATGAAATCATAGCAAGTCAACAGCTCAGTAAACAGAAATAACAACAGGGGATCTACCGGAATACCGTTCTGTAGTCCCAAAATAAATATACAGAGTAGGGGGATCTACCACAATACCGTTTCGTAGTCCCAAAGTAAATATGCAGAGCAGGGGGATCTACTGGAAGACCGTTCTGTAGTCCCAAAGTAAATATGCAGAGCAGGGGGATCTACCGGAATACCGTTCAGTAGTCCCAAAGTAAATATGCAGAGCAGGCGGATCTACTGGAATACCGTTCCGTAGTCCCAAAATAAATATGCAGAGCAGGGGGGATCTACCAGAATACCGTTCCATAGTCCCAAAGTAAATATGCAACTCAAACAATAGAAATACAACTACATCACGAAATCTTATGATTTAGACTAAGCACCAGTCAAGGAAGAAGCAGAGAATTCACTATGCATGCTGCACAGAGTTCACATAAACAATTAAGACACGTAGACATGTTGTTCTAGACTAAACAGGATAATTTCATATGCTAGTGTAGTTCAGTTAAAGGAAGACAAGTATTTTACTTAATGAAAACGAATTTTCTTTGCAACAATAGGCCGTGTACGCACTCGTCACCTCACATACACGGCACTCATATATCAAAAGCAGTACCAAATCCTAAGGGGAGTTCCCCCGCACAAGGTTAGGCAAGCCACTTACCTCGAGTCAAGCTCTATCAATCCGTAAAAATGCTCTTTCCACGAATATCCGACTCTGAATGGCCGAAATCTAGCCAAAACCAATTACGTAGCATAAATATAACCAGAAGAAACTAATCTAGCTATTGAAATCAAAGCTAAGGCAAAAATTTGGAAAAATCGCCCAAAACTCCTCTCCGGGCCCACATCTTAGAATCGGGTAAAAGTCACAAAATACGAACACCCATTCACTCACGACTCNGCTAACGAAATCGACGGAATTCCATTCCAGAGTTGTCTTCACACAGTTCCAACTACGGTGCCAATCCTAAGGCAAACCTCCATTTATGGACTAAGTGTCCCAAATACTTTCNTCTGAATGGCCGAAATCTAGCCAAAACCAATTACGTAGCATAAATATAACCAGAAGAAACTAATCTAGCTATTGAAATCAAAGCTAAGGCAAAAATTTGGAAAAATCGCCCAAAACTCCTCTCCGGGCCCACATCTTAGAATCGGGTAAAAGTCACAAAATACGAACACCCATTCACTCACGACTCTAACCATATCAAATTCACTGAAATCCTATACCAAAATATGGATCAAAACTCCAAAATTTGATCTAAGAACTCTTCTCAATTTTTCCCATTTTTTCACCCCAAATCCGAAATTAAATGATAAAATTAATGATAGATTAGTGGGTTATAACCAAAATCAAGTTAAGAATCATTACAAAATTGATATCTCTGAAAATCCCTCAAAATCCCGTCCAAATCTGAGCTGCCAAACTCAAGTTTTGATAAACATGGCTAACCCTCGATTTTGAAATGTTTAGGTACTGCCCAGGTAATCCTTCTTCGCGAACGTGGCCATCTCCTCGCGTTCGCATAGAATAAAAATCCACTGATCGAAATTCCTCTTTCACAAACACGTAGCTTCACCTGCCAGACCCTTCACGAACGCGTTCTCCATTACGCGAACGCATAGAACAAATCCTTGGGGTCCTAGCTGTTCCATTTTTCATCTATGCGAACGCGTCCTACTCCTCGCGTTCGCCATGCTTCCACCGGCCACACCTTTGCGAAGGCGAAGAACAAAATTCTGCAAAAAAACCAGAAAAATCTACTATCTTTCTAAAGTCCAAATTTATCCGTTGAGCATCCGAAATACACCCGAGGCCCCCTGGACCTCAACCAAACATACCAACAAGTCCTAAAATACCATACGAACTTAGTCGAGCCAACAAATCACATCAGACAATGCTAAAATCACGAATCACCCCCCAATTCAAACTTAAAGAAACTTGAAACTTCCAAATTCGACAACCGATGCCGAAACTAACCAAACCACGTCTGATTGACCTCAACCTTTGCACACTAGTCATATTCAACATTACGGACCTACTCCAACTTCCCAAATCGGAATCCGACCCCGATATAAAAAATTCCACTACCGACCCAAAACTCCAAAAATTCGACATTCGCCATTTCAAGCCCAAAACACAATCCGGACACGCCCCTAAGCCCAACATCACTCAATAAAGCTAACGAAATCGACGGAATTCCATTCCAGAGTTGTCTTCACACAGTTCCAACTACGGTGCCAATCCTAAGGCAAACCTCCATTTATGGACTAAGTGTCCCAAATACTTTCTAAAACCAAAATGAAGCCTCCCGGCAAGTCACAATAGTAGAAAAATATACGGGAGAAGCAGTTAATAGGGGATCGGGGCTCTAACTCTCAAAACGACCGGCCGAGTCGTTACAGGTGTAAAATGAGACATATTTATTTTGTGTGGCTATAAATCATTGCATAAAGGTAAATTGTTTCCAAATATGGAAATGTGTCATTCTTGTTGGCACGGATTAAAAAAGAAATAGGTTCACATAAACTGAAACGGAAGGAGTATATATTTGTCATTCTAGATTTTGTATATACAACCTTGCGTGAACGATTTAACACACAACGTTATAGGCTAGCCGGATTATTAATTATATGCAATGCATCTTAAGTGTTTAGAAGATAGATAACCATAGTAAACAATTAATACGATATCTATCTACGATTTCACCATACTTGTATTTTTGGTGTGCATCCAAGAATGGGTAGCACAAAGCGAGAAAGTTTGACGGGGTATGTTTCGTCTTCAATCTTTCTCTAAATGTCATCTTTCAAAAGCGACTTCGTATGATAGTACCTCTCAAGACAAAAGAAGTAAGATTGTTAGTGAAATATTATAAAGTAAAAATAAATTAAACATTACATATGTTTTGAAACAATTTTCATTTAATAATGCTTTTGGAAAATCGTTTTAAAAAAAATATTTTTGAAATTTGGAAAATAGTTAAAAATAGTATAGGAGACTCGGATTATTGTAATATCCGTCTAGACATGAGAACGGGAACCGCTTTGATTGCGACTACGGTAGCTAGTCGTGTCGCCGTCCAAAGGCTATTGGCTCATCACGTTCTCGTCTTTCCCTTTTTTGATGTTTTATCATCATTGCCTCTTTATTTCGGGCCTTGTCTGGAGGGTCATGCATGGTGTCTTGGCCTTAATAATGCGTAGATTATTTTTTCATCAGCCTAAATTTGATGTCTGTAACATAGAACGGGACAACATCACTGCTAATGGAACTTAATTCCAACAAATGGAAACAAACTTCCAAACGGATCAAGGAGCTCAATGGCGATGAAAGCCAGCACATAGTAACCAACGAGGAGATAAGAAAACCCTTAGTGTGTCACTAGCCTACCAAATAGCGAGTCAAAAACATCGAGTCTTCAGCGACACTAAACATCAAATTGGCAATAGAAATAGGTCCAACCTCATGCAATATTGAAATAGTGGATTAAACAATATGGTAAGGCAACCATAACCTCAAAGGAATTTTAAACAATGAACAACAGCTTTTCGGAGAGGCAATGAAACTAACGGACTAGGCCTTCAAGTTGTGCAAACAAAAATAACAACATAATATTTATCAAGGCCTTGAAACATGAATCATAGTTCATCAGTAACAATGATCTTTGTCATGACCCAAACCGATGGGCCGCGACGGGAACCCGGCACCTTTAACTACCCCAACTCCTATCTGAATATTTCTCAAGGGCCACGATGTCATACCTTCGAGACTGAATTCCCCATATTGGGGTTCACTATGTTTATCTTGCACGATCTGCTGAATTGTCTGTATCCTCTCGTCTAGCCATAACTAGGCTCTTCCTGAATCAACTGCTAACTATTCGTTGGCCCATTCTCATATCAATATTTTGCGTAATCTTTCTTGAGTTATTTTCTTTGTCTTAACTTACGTCTCGCACTGGCTCCTTATCTATCAATAACATCTCGGGCAAGAACCCTTACTTCCTCTCCTTGACATCGTGTTTGCATAATATTCTGGAATCGTAGCATATCTGTAGGATTTGAATAAGTGCAATCTCGTCCGTTTCTCCATTTTTATCGCATTCTCCCTTTACAATTCCATAGTTACTAAAGCTACTTAATTTTGACTTAATGCCACATCACTTCATATTCCCCCCCTTTAGGGGAGTACTAAAATTTAGAGCTACGACGATTTACCTATAGATATTTTACCTCTTAATCTTTGGCGTCATCATCGATGACCCTTACTCGCCTTGCATAATCCTTCTGTACCATGGATAATAAAATTCCTTACTCACGAGGGTGACACTTAGTGTAACTGGGACACATAGTCCTTTAAGCTTAACTTTGCTCACATTGCTTGCTTTAGGGAAGCGTCTTCCTGAATGAACTTTAAAGGTTATTCTTCTGTCGTCCATTCTATTATCGCCGGAACACAACCTACAATTCTCATGATGCCGACTATTATCAAATCACTCAATCCCTAATTTTAGTTTATCTTGTTCACCAACCTATACTGATATCCAGTCCTTTTCTTAAGCCATATCTGTTAGCTCCCATAGGGTATAACTGAGATGGGTGTGGCCGATTGTACATATATCTTTTATTGTTGAAGGTAACTCAAAAGGTTTATATTTCTCTGCCTGAATTGTAAATATTGATAATCTTCATTAACTGGGCGCCTCGTACCCTTCTTCACCTTGCTTCTTTTAATTGTTGAAACTTGTATCTACCTTCTGAATCTCTCATTGCTTTTCACCATATGGGTGGATAGATATTCCTGCCTTAAGGCTCCTTATCAAGAAACTTACACATTTTAGTATACACATGATCTGCTGAAGACCTCACATTTACTCATCATAAGTATGATGCAAAATTGAGTTCCTCTGACTCAACTCTTCCACAGCTTTATCTCTTACCAACTGTCTTTCTGGATATAACAATCGTTGTATTACGGATAAAATAGAATTTAGGAGTTTGGATTCTTACAAGTAAGCTCTACCACACGATCTAGAGTAAGAAGAAAGAGTGACAGTCCTAAATGCCCTGTAGCCTCCTGCTTATAAGTGTGGTGCACAACACACCCATAAACAAGACTCTACTAGACACGACTTGTAGACTCCTTAGGATGGAACTGCTCTAATACCACTTTTGTCACGGCCCAAACAGATGGGCTGCGACGGGCACCCGGTACCTTACTCAACCGAGTACCAACGTAACGTATATTTCGTATCATACTATCATAGGTACATGAGCCAGAAAGGTTATCGTGAGATAACTAGAATAAAACATGAGGAAATACTTGACGTACGATGACCCAACATGATGTACCGACTTATACATATGACATACGGGCCTATAAGGCCGACACGATCCTTTATGTACTCGAAACATAGGCCGACAAGGCTATACAAGTATCCATATACATGACATCTGTCTACACGCCTCTAAGAGTAGATAAATACCATAAAGGTCGGGACGGGGCCCTGCCATACCAATCAATACATGTTTAAATTATACTGACCAAATAAGCAACTCCGGAGCAAATGGAGCGCACCAACACCTTCCGCTGAGCTGATAGCCTAATTGGATGACTCTCAACCTATCTATCGGGACCTACGGGCATAAAATGCAGCATCCCCAAGCAAAAGGAACGTCAGTACAAATAATGTACCGAGAATGTAAGAAATAAAAATTAACAAATAAAAGACATGAGAGAAACATGGAGTAAAAGAATTAACATGTAAGTCTGAATAGCTCTGTGAATCATTTCATATTTATAGTGTCATGCATATACGTATAAATGTCATACCATGCATAGGTATATGCATACATAACATCATCAAGCCTCTGAGGGCATCCCATTATATCATCTCGGCCACTGTGGGCAAATCATCAACGTATACCAGCTGATCAGGTGGTGGTGCGTATATAACGCCGTAACATTTTTCCATATCCCATATACATATAATATACGCGTATATAGCGCCATCTGGTCATGGATCAATGTACATGTATAAATGAATGAAATGCATAAAAGGTAAGTTTATAAGATTTCTCGGAATGTCATAAGATCAATATGCCTTTCGGATAAACTTTATCAACTACGTATTTTTCTGAGACCCATGAACATAAGATATAATAATAAGACACATGGGGAATCAAGAACATAGGTATCCCTAGTACTTCTATGAATAGAGTCATTTATGAAAGTTGTACGTTTGCTCGTTTCGTTTGTATCATATGGATCATGCCAAAACAAGAGAAGGGATATCCTTAACACACCTGAGCCGATTCTCTTGACAATCCCTCTGACACACGTCAATCGCGATAAAACACGTAACGGTGAGATCGAAGTAGGGAAAAATCCGTATGATATTCTTGAGAAAGATTGTACCGTGTTCTCTTAGAATTACATCTCACGCTGCTATTACATAATCTTGTATGAATTTTATTGAAGCAAACTCACGTTGCCATTCCATATGATATATCTCTCAAGCAAATCATGTTGCTATGTAGATTAGATATAAACATTATTCTTTGTGATTTTAAGAAGTCTTTTACCTTAGTGGGTGTGGGCCCCACTTAGGTGATGACTTAGCCAAATGTTTCCTCTAAATGTGCCACCTTATTTTGTGATTTAAGACTCATTATATGGGCATAGTTTGCTGTCACGTTGGGGGTTTATCAAGCATATCCAATAATTATCCACTAAGGTAAAAGACTTCTCAAAATCACAAAGACTAATGTTTATATCTAATCTACATAGCAACGTGATTTGCTTGAGAGATGCTTAAATCATATGGAATGGCAACATGAGTTTGCTTCAACAAAGTTCATACAACATTATGTAATAGCAGTATGAGATGTAATTCTAAGAGAACACAGTACAATTTTTCTCAAGAATATCATACGGATTTTCCCCTACTTCGATCTCACCGTTACGTGTTTTATCGCGATTGACATGTGTTAGAGGGATTGTCAAGAGAATCGTCTCAGGTATGTTAAGGATATCCCTTCTCTTTTTTTGGCATGATCCATATGATACAAAAGAAACGAGGAAATGCACAGCTTTCATAAATGACTCTATTCATAGAAGTACTAGGGGTACCTATGTTCTTGATTCCCCAAGTGTCTTATTATTACATCTTCTGTTCATGGGTCTCAGAACAATACGTAGTTGATAAAGTTTATCCGAAAGGCATATTAATCTTATGACATTCCGAGAAATCTTATAAACTTACTTTTTATGCATTTCATTCATTTATACATGTATTATATGTATATGGGATATGGAAAAAGGTTACGGCGTTATATACGTACCACCACCGGATCAGCTGGTATACGTTGATGATTTGCCCACAGTGGCCGAGATGATATAATGGGATGCCCTCAGAGACTTGATGATGTTATGTACGCATATACCTATGCATGATATGACATTTATACGGATATGCATGACATTATAAATATGAAATGATTCACAGAGCTATTCAGGCTTACATGTTGAGTCTTTTACTCCATGTTTCTCTCATGTCTTTTATTTACATATTTTTATTCCTTACATACTCGGTACATTATTTGTACTGACGTTCCTTTTTCCTAGGGAAGCTGCGTTTCATGCTCGCAGGTCCCGATAGACAGGTTGAGAGTCTCCAAGTAGGCTATCAGCTCAGCGGAAGGTGTTGGTGCACTCCATTTGCTTCGGCGTTGCATATTTGGTTAGTATGATTTGAACATGTATTGATTGGTATGTGTCACGACCCGATTTCCCCCTCCGTGAACCGTCGTGACAGCACCAAGTCTCTATGACTAGGTAAGCCTATCACTTTGCAGAAATGAAACAAAAGCACGAACATTAACTACTAATAGTAACAATTATCTAATAAGTAGTTGAATGCCACTCGACATATACAATTATCACCTCTAAAAATATACAAAACAATTTCCAAAACCCGGATTACCGTAAGTCACAAGCTACTAAGAAGTCTTAACCGTTGTATACATCAGTTCTACAGGAAGAAGGCAAAATGAACATAGGGGGATAGAGGGGGACTCCGAAGATCTGCGGATGCGGGCAGATGTACCTTGAAGTCTCCAATAAGCAGCAACAACTGCAACTAGTCATAAGGCTGATAAGATGAACCTGGATCTGCACACGAAAGCATATGTGCAGGAAAGGGCGTGAGTACACCACAACAGTACCCAGTAAGTACCAAGCCTAACCTCGATCGAGTAGTGACGAGATCAGGTCAGGGCCCTACTGGTATAAAATAATGGAATAAGATAGAACAAGATATCACAGTCAAAATAAATACGAAAATCTAACGGGAATAGTCATAGCAAAAATAACAGCTCAGAATATAAAGATAACAACAGGGGATCTCCCGAGATACCGTCTCGTAGTCCCAAACGTATATGTGCAGGAGGATCTCCCGGAATACCGTTCCATAGTCCCAAAGTAAATATGCAGTACAGGGGAGAATCTCTGGAATACCGTTCCGTAGTCCCAAAGTAAATATGCAGAGCAGGGGATCTCCCGGAATACCGTTCCGTAGTCCCAAATTAAATATACAGCTCAACCAATAGAATTAACAGTTGCAACAAGAAACCTATAGTTTAGACTAAGTTCAAGTCAAGGAAAGCAGGTAATTTCACTAAACATGCTGCACATAATTCAAATAGGCAGTTAAAACACGTAGGCATGCTATTCTAACTAAACAGGATAGTTACATATGCTAGTGTAGTTCAAATAAAGGGAAACAGGTTATGACTTAGTGAAAAATAGAGTTTTACAACAAATAGCCTATGTACGTACTCGTCACCTCACGTACACGGCGCTCACATATCAAATAGTACCAAATAGGCAAGCCACTTTCCTCGAACCAAGCTCAATCAATCAGTCACAATGCCTATCCCATGAATATTCGGCTCCGAGTGGCCCAAATCTAGCCAAAATCAATTACATGGCATAAATATAACTATAAGAAACTAATCTAGCTAAAGAAATCAAAGCTAACGCAAGAAATTGAAAAATGGCTCAAAAAGCCTCCCTAGACCCACGTCTCGGAATTGGATAAAAGTCATAAAATACAATCACCCATTCACTCACGAGTTCACTCGTACCAAAAGTACTCAAATCCGATACCAAAATCTCGATCAAAACCCCAATATTCGGCCTAAGAACTTTTCTCAATTTTTCCTAAATTTTCACCCCAAATCTGAAATTAAATGATGAATTCAAGCATAGATTAGTGGAATATGGTTATAAGGGAGTTAGGAATCATTACCCAATGACTTCCTCTGAAAATCTCTCGAAATTTCGTCTTCTACCGAGCTCCCAATTCAATTTTGTGATATGAACTCAAAACCCTCATTTGCGAACTTTACATTCTGCCCATGTATGCCCTTCTTCGCGAACGCGGTCAAAGCCTCGTGTTCGCGAAGCACAAGCTGCTTCAGGCCAAAAATATACTCATCGCGAACGCGATGCACTGGTCACGAACACGAAGCTCAACTAGCCTGACCCTACGCAAACGCGGGACACTCATCGCGAATGCGTAGGCTATCATGCTTGGAACCCATCTGACTGTTGAGTCTACGCGAATGCGAGGTCCTTATCGCGAACGCATAGCCTTAGTGTCCCATACCTTATCTAACACGAGAACGACGTCGCGAACGTGAAGAACAAACTCAACTGCCTTTCCCAGATGCTCTACACGATCGCGAGACCTCTCTCGCGAACGCGATGAAAGATTGTCTGCAACAAAAACACCAGAAATCTGCTATCTTTCAAGTCCAAAAACTAGTCCGTTAAGCACCCGAAACACGCCCGAGGCTCCCGAGACCTCAACCAAACATACTAACCAATCCTAAAATACCATACGAACTTAGTCGAGCCCTCAAATCACATCAAACAACGCTAAAATCACAAATCACCCTCCAATTCAAACTTAAAGAACTTGAAACTTCAAACTTCTACAACTGATGCTGAAACCTATCAAACCACGTCCGATTGACCCCAAATTTTGCACACAAGTCATAATCAACACTACAGACCTACTCCAACTTTCGGAATCGGATTCCGACCCCAATATCAAAAATTCCACTACCGGTCCAAAACTTCAAAAATTCGACTTTCGCCACTTCAACCCTAAATGAGCCACAGACCTCCAAAACACAATCCGAACACTCTCCTAAACCCAAAATCACACAACGGAGCTAACGGAATCGACGGAACTCCATTTCGGAGTCGTTTTCACACAATTTCGACTACGGTCCAAATTCTAAGTCTTAAACCTCCATTTAGGGACTAAGTGTCCCAAACACTCCCCAAAAACCAAAATGAAACCTCCCGGCAAGTCACAATTGCAGAAATAGATACGGGAAAAATAGTTAATAGGGGATCGGGGCTTAAACTCGCAAAATGACCGGCCTTGTTGATACATCCTCCCCCTCTTAAAACAATCGTTTATCCTCGAACGAGTATAGAGACATACCTGAAGTGGTGAAACATGAGGATAATGGCTGCGCATATCCTACTCGGTCTCCCAAGTCGCCTCTTTGACCGGCTGACCCCGCCACTGAACCTTTATTGATGATATATTCTTTGACCTCAACTTCCAAACCTGCCTATCCAAAATAGCCACTAGCTCCACAACATAGGATAGATCCTTGTCCCACTGGAATGAGCTGAAATCCAACACATGAGGCGGATCGCACTAATACCTCCGGAGCATCGAAACATGAAATACCGAATGAACGCCTGCTAGGCTGGGAGGTAAGGCAAGCTCATAAGAAACCTCCCTAACTCGCAGCAACACCTCAAAGGGGCCAATAAACCTTGGGCTCAGCTTGCCCCTCTTTTCGAACCTCATAACACCCTTCATAGGCGAAACCCGAAGCAAGACCCGCTCTTCAACCATGAATGCAACATCGCGAACCTTCCGGTCCGCTAGCACTTCTGTCTGGACTGGGCTATGTGAAGTCTGTCTTGAATCACCTTCACCTTCTCCAAGGCATCCTGAACCAAGTTCGTACCCAATAATCTGGCCTCACCCTGCTCGAACCAACCCACTGGGGACCGACACCGCCTACCATATAGAGCTTCATACTGTATCATCTGAATGCTGGACTGATAACTGTTATTGTAGGCAAAATCCGCAAGTGGCAAGAACTGATCCCAAGAACCTCCAAACTCTATCACACACGCACGGAGCATATCCTCAAGAATCTGAATAGTGTGCTCGGATTTCCCGTCCGTCTGAGGGTGAAAAGCTCTGCTCCACTCCACCCGAGTACCCAACTCCTTTTGTACGGCTCTCCAGAACCACGATGTAAACTGCGTTCCCCAATCAGAGATGATAGATACCGGTACGCCATGAAGTCTGACAATCTCACGAATGTAAATTCGAGCCAGTTGCTCGGATGAATAGGTAGTCATCAAAGGAATGAAATGAGCTGACTTGGTCAGCCTGTCCATAATCACCCAAACTGCATCAAACTTCCGCCGAGTCTGTGGGAGTCCAACAACGAAGTCCATAGTGATCCGCTCCCATTTCCACTCCGAAATCTCTATCTTTTGAAGCAACCCACCCGGTCGCTGATGCTCACACTTAACCTGCTGGCAATTTAGACATCTAGCCACATACTCTACTATGTCCTTCTTCATCCTCCTCCACCAATAATGCTGCCTCAGGTCCGGATACATCTTCGTGTCACCCTGATGAATGGAGTACTGCGGGCTGTGAGCCTCCTGGAGAATCAACTCACACAAACCGTCCACATTGGGCACACATAACCTGCCCTGCATCCTCAATGCACCATCCTCCCCAATAGTGACCTCCTTAGCATCACCGTGCTGGACCGTGTCCTTAAGGACAAGCATATGGGGGTCATCATACTGACACTCCCTAATACAATCATAAAGAGAAGACCGAGAGACCACACAAGCCAATACTCGACTCGGCTCAGAAATATCCAATGTCCCAAACTGGCTGGCTAAGGCCTGAACATCCAATGCCATAGGCCTCTCTATTGCTGGTAGATAGCTAAACTCCCCAAACTCTCTGTCTGACGACTCAAAGCATCGGCCACCACATTGCCCTTCCTGAGATGGTACAACACGGTAATGTCATAATCCTTAAGCAGCTCTAACCACCTCCTTTGATGCAAATTAAGATCCTTCTGCTTGAACAGATATTGCAAACTCCGGTGATCAGTGTAGATCTCACAAGGAACGCCGTACAAATAGTGCCTCCAAATCTTTAAGGCAAGAACAATAGCTGCTAGCTCAAGGTCGTGGATGGGATAGTTCCTTTCATGCACCTTCAGTTGTCTAGACGTGTAGCAATCACCTTACGGTCCTTCATCAACACCGTGCCAAGGCCAACTCGTGACGCATCATAATAAACTATATAAGACCCCGAACCTGAAGGCAATACCAATACTGGGGCTATAGTCAAAGCTCTCTTGAGCTTCTGAAAGCTTTCCTCACACTCCTTTGTCCACCTGAACGGAGCAATAGAAGAAAACCCCCAACAAACTGATGGTAATACCCCTCCAAACCAAGGAAGCTCCGGATCTCTATCGCTGAGGATGGTTTGGGCCAACTCTGCACTACTTCCACCTTCTTTGGACCCACCATGATCCCCTCACTCGACACAATATGACCCAAGAATGCCACGGAATCTAACCAGAACTCACATTTGGAGAACTTTGCATACAACTTCTTTTCTCTCAAAGTTTGAAACACTGTCCTCAGGTGCTGCTCATGATCCTCCCGAGTCCGGGAATACACTAGAATGTCATCAATGAATACGATGATGAAAGAATTAATATAGGGTCGGAACACACTATGCATCAAGTGCTTAAAGGCCGCTGGGGCATTGGTCAGCCCAAATGACATCACAAGGAACTTGTAATGTCCATACCGAGTCTTGAAAGCAGTCTTTAGGATATCTGGCTCCCGAATCTTCAACTGATGATAGCCTGAACACAAGTCAATCTTGGATAATACTTTGGCACCTTGTAACTGATCAAATAGGTCATCAACACGAGGCAAAGGATAGTTGTTCTTCACTGTGACTTTGTTCAACTGGAGATAATCAATACACATACTCATAGAACCATCCTTTTTCTTAACAAACAAGATAGGAGCACCCCAATGTGACACACTGGGCCGAATGAAGCCCTTATCAAGCAACTCCTGCAACTTCTCCTTTAACTCCTCCTTCAACTCCTTCAACTCAGGAGGAGCCATAAGGTATGGAGGAATAGAGATGGTGATAACAACACGATAGGGGTCCAAGAATTACTACAGAAAATCAAGAAACATGCGGAAGCTAAAAGAAAATAAAGAAACAAAAAACAACGGAAAAATAAAGATAGATTGAATTCAAGAAGTCTATTCTTGAAGTTGAATCCTAACAACAACAATTAGCTAAAAAAGAACTAATCGCCTTTGGTAGAGAATTAAACACAAGAGATAGATTGTGAAACCCGACCCTTTAGAATAACAAGAACAACAATAATGATAACGACAAGGTCGGAAATCCAAACTAGAGTAAGAATTTGAAAAGTAAATGCGGAAGCAATAACAATAAGGAATTGAGAAACTAGAACTAAAGGGCAGAAAATAAAGGATATAGGAAAATTCAAGGAAAGAATTCCAAGAACTTCCAAGAACACAAGTTCTATAGCCTTGACAAGATCAAAGCAATAACGTCTTGATTTATTGAAGAAATCAAACGCCTTTACTTAAAAGCAAATCAAAACAATAGATTCGGATCTTGACCGCTTTACAAGTAACTTGAGACAACAATTAATAACTAGTATTAATCGCCTTCTAAGAATACCACAAAGAAATCAAAGATATCACAATAGAGAAGTAATCTTACTACCTTGAACTATGAACTAGTAAAGGTTGAAAGATAAATCTCAAAGAACAAATAACAAAGGTTCAAAAGAACTCTCAAGTATGATATACTTAATCAATAATGAAGTGTCTCAATGAATGAGAAGAACTCCTTATTTATAGGAGTACTAAGGCACAAAAAGTCCTTAAAATTAGGTAGGGTGGTTGCTAAGGCATAAAAAGTCATTACAATTAGGTAGGGTGATTGCTAAGGAGTAAGAAAAGTCATTACAATTAGGTGGGGGGCGGCCAAATCCCTTTGGGGCAGATTTGGACCTTAAAACTACTAGTTTGGGCCATTGATTTGGACTCCAATTGGGCTCCCTTTGAAACACCCCCTTTTGGACCTCTTTTAAGCTCATTTTGAGCCCCTTTGGTGGACTTCAAGGGCTGATTTGGTGGCCCAATCTTCCTCCTCTTGGACTTCAATTTGGATCACCAAATAATTGTAAAACTTGGATAATTCATCTACTTTGGGCTTGAGCTCTTCCTCTATAATTAAAAGCTTCTTTATTTGCCATTGAAGTCCAGCAACCTTAGAGTGCAACTCTTTAGCTTGAGATCTTGTAAATGGCCTTGGAGCTTCCAAAACTCTATCCTTGTCCTTGATGCTATCAAATAAGCCTAAACTTATCACCTTTCTTGAATACCTAGAAGTGATCTAAGATTTCGAAAGAGTTTAATCTTACCACCTTAAGTTGAGTCTTGAAGGTTGAAGAATAAATCCAAGAGTAGCCATACAGAAGAGTGCAAGAAAAATCTCACAACTTTTATTGATATTGTCTATAATAATCTAAAATCTAAAAACAAAGAAGACACCCCTTTATATAGAGAGGGGGTCACGCAATTCCTACCTAAAAACAAGTAAATAAAGTCCTAAACTACTTTGGACAAGAAGTCCAAATACCATACGAAAAGGAACAAATACTGGGAAACAAAAACCAAGTCAATCTTGGAAAGTAACTCCAACAATCTTAGGAAAAGGAAAACATAAACTTAACTACCTAGGAAAGCAATAAATCTAGTACCAAAATATATGGAAATAAGTTAAAACCAATATTGGATAGAATCTTGAAAATTCCAAACCAATCATAGATAGGAACTTGAAAATCTTGAAGGCAACTTGCAAGTAACTTGGCACCAACTTGTACCGAACTTCTATCACGCCTATTGAACTTTCTTGGGCAGTAAGTAAATCCTTTTTATGTTATAAAAATGTGGCTTCATGTAGGACTTATTGAGCTGCAAGTTTGGACATATTTTTAGGAGACAAATAGGTCCAATAGTGGCATGATTTGGACCTTCTTCAGAGGATGTCTCTTGGGATCTAATCCACCTTTTCTTGGACATGAATTTGGACCATAAAATAATTATAATACCTAGACAACTCATATCCTTTTATCCTTGAGCTCTCCATCCCAATTAACAACTTCTTTATTTGCACTTGAAGTCTAATGACCTTGTTTTGCAACTCTTTAGCTTGAGATCTTGTTAAAGGCCCTCTTTGAGATTCCAAAGCTTCATTATTGTCCTTGAATAGATTTGAGCTTCCTAGTATGGTATCATTCCCCTCTTCTTGAAAAACATTCGTCCTCGAATTTCGACCTTGCAAGAAAAAGAAGTCACGCACTAGTAAATAGCATCCACTAATCTGAAAAAATGGTAGGAATAAAACAAGAGTTGTCCACTACAAACCTCTTTTAGATGCACTATGTAATAAAATTTGCAATGCGATCTTGTCAATAAGGTAGTCCAAACATGTGCATGCCAAAGAAATTACAAAATATTGGCCATGCATCCATTTAACACAACTATCTCTGCCACATGTATCAAATAAGACACTCTTGTGATATAGCCAAGTATCAATTATAAATCCCATGGATTCTTTTACATATAAGTTATTCAAATAAGCACATAAATTCTCAGAAAGGTCAGAAGAACCCATAAATTCCAAAATATAAATTTCAATACATTTAAGCTCATGATTATAACTTTCCCCAATAATATTCGCAACATCAATGGATTCTACGTGATTGCTCAAACTGCCACAGAAAGAGTCATAGATAAGTTCATGAAAGAGTATTTGATCACTAACGTCACAATAATCATGCTTATCCTCTTTACTAGTAGCAAACACTTTTATAGGCTCACAATCAACATGACTAGAGGAATGACTTCCCATCAAACAACAAAACTCACATTCTAGCAATTTATCACATGAAAACTCATTAGACACTTGAATAAGAGAAGAAAGAATATTTAACTCATTAGCAAGCCTCTTCTCAGAAATTTCATGCCTCTTTCCACCAAGTTGGAATGCATAATCACCTATGTCATTCTCAATTTCAAAAGGAAGTAAATTACTCATGCACTTTAACTTAGATATTACAGTTAATGACTTGATATGCATCAAAATATTATCATCCACAGAAATTATAAAGTCACCAACATAAGAAATAAGAGTATAGTTCATTACCTCCAAAAATACCATAGGTGTTCTAGAAAGGCCAAGAATGTGAATGAACCAATTATACATACCATACTTGGACTTATTTACTAAGGGAACAACATCACCTTTTATTCTCTTATGCAATGGCTCTAACTTAGCAATGCCTTTAGGGAACTCAATGTTATAAACCTGTAAATAAGGATCAAAATAGTCAAAAGGTTCAACAACAAAGAAATTAACCCAACATTTATCTTCCAACATCCAACAAGAATTGATTTCGCTAAATTCATGTTGGAATCCGATTGGATCCTTTGCTACCATCTCTTGTGCCTCACCTCCCCTTTCAAAAGGTCTTTCTACATATGGCTGCACAAAATCACAAGAACTAAAACAAGAAAGAGTTAATAGGTTAGGAAGTAAAGAAAATATTTTCTTGCTTATACTCTCTTTGGCTTTTATCACAAGACTAACTTTTCCCTCACCCTTAGCCTTTGTTTTCTCACTAAAGTTGTATTCTTCTTCTTTACTCAAACACTCTTGTTTTTCTCTCTCTACCTTAAAGACTTTTATTATCTCATTGGCCTTCTCTCTTTTTTTCCCCTCAAGCTCACTCTTTTTCTAAATTGACATCCCATTCTCTTCACTCAATACAACCTCTCATTTTCCCTCTGTGGGGATGTCAACCTGCACTCCCTTACTCCTCTCATTCTTTTCTCTCTCATATTTTTCCATATTCTCTTTAACAGTCTTTTCATCTTCATAAATTTGTGAGAGAGTCAAAGGTCCAAGAACCCGTTAACCCCAAAAGAGTATCTATTTTTTTCCATATTATTGCTTTCCCAACAAGATATGATAATTATTCATGGGAATCACATCACACCAGATCACATCCTCATACCTTCCAATAGAGAATAGTAATAACACTCTTTTATCTACCTTTACTCCTCTCAACATATAGGGTTCAATATGCTCAACACAAGGCAATTTCATTTTTTTAACCATATAAGTGCTAATTGAGTTATAGCCAAACTCTTTGTCAATTCTAAGGGCACAAATCGCAGACATCACTTTAGCTCTTGTTTGAAAAATAATTTTACCATTGTCTTCCTTCCATTCGGTATACTGTAAGTTCGACTTTTCAAGTTGTTGAGTCATAGCTCGCCTCCTTTCACTATAACTACCTGTTTGAAACATCTTGAACAAAGATTAGAAGAATTATGTATCTCTCAAATTTTGGCTTTTTCCTCTAATGTTCTCGCCTCTCTTGCCTTTTTCCACTCAAAGATCTTGGTCATTAAACTTAAGATTTATTAATAAACCTTACTAGTCACAACCCTTAGTGATAAAAATGTGGAGTTAGAAAAAGAAAAGAAAAGTGAAGGACCAAACCTTGGAAGAATATGAATTGGTTATGTAGAAAAAATAAGGAAAGAATTTAGGAAACCCAAAACCCACAAGAATAAGGAAAGAAGTTACCTTAATCTTCAAGAACTAGGATCCCCTCTTCTTGTTTCCTTTCTTGACTTGGAAACCAAATAACACTTGAATTCTAAAAATAATAATGATCCATAATGCTTTTCTTTTGGCTGATTTTTGTTTTTGTTTTGTTTTTTTTTATTTTGTTTTGCTCAAGAACCTCCCAAGATTATCAAGATTGAAATCTTGATTAGCCTATGCTCTGATACCACTTGATAACAACACGATAGGGGTCCAAGCATTACTAAAGAAAATCATGAAACGTGCGGAAGCTAAAAAAAATAAAGAAACAAAAAACAACGGAAAAATAAAGATAGATTGCATTCAAGAAGTCTATTCTTGAAGTTGCATCCTAACAACAGCAATTAGCTAACAAAGAACTAATCGGTTTTGGTAGAGAATTAAAAACAAGAGATAGATTGTGAAACCCGACCCTTTAGAATAACAAGAACAACAATAAGCCTAAACTTATCGCCTTTCTTGAATTCCTAGAAGTGATCTAAGATTTCAAAAGAGTTTAATCTTACCACCTTAAGTTGAGTCTTGAAGATTGAAGAATAAATCCAAGAGTAACCACACACAAGAGTGCAAGAAAAATCTCACAATTTTTATTGATATTGTCTATAATAATCTAAAATCTAAAAACAAAGAAGACACCTCTTTATATAGAGATGAGGTCACGAAATTCCTACCTAAAAACAAGGAAATAAAGTCCTAAACTACTTTGGACAAGAAGTCCAAACACCTTAGGAAAAGGAAAAAACATTAGTAAACAACAACCAAGTCAATCATGGAAAGTAACTCCAACAATCTTAGGAAAAGGAAAACATAACCTTAACTACCTAGGAAACCAATAAATCTACTACCAAAATATATGGAAATAAGTTAAAACCAATATTGGATAGAATTTTGAAAGATCCAAACCAATCGTGGATAGGATCTTGGAAATCTTGAAGGCAACTTGAAGGCAACTTGCAAGCAACTTGGCACCAACTTGTACCGAACTTCTATGACGCCTATTGAACCTTTCTTGGGCAGCAAGTAAGTCCCTTTTATGTTATAAAAATGTGGCTTCATGTAGGACTTATTGGGCTGCAAATGTTGACATATTTTTAGGTGCCAAATAGGTCCAATAGTGGCATGATTTGGAGCTTCTTCAGAGGATGTCTCATGGGATCTAATCCACCTTTTCTTAGACATGCATTTGGACCATAAAATAATTATAATACCTAGACAACTCATATCCTTTTACCCTTGAGCTCTCCATCCCAATTAACAACTTCTTTATTTGCACTTGAATTCTAATGACCTTGTTTTGCAACTCCTTAGCTTGACATCTTGTTAAAGGCCCTCTTTGAGATTCCAAAGCTTCATTATTGTCCTTGAATAGGTTTGAGCTTCCTAGGATGCTATCAGATGGGCTGAGTGCCCGGCAACAAATCAATGCCGAAATCAATATCTCTGTCGGGCGGCATGCCCGGAAGATCAGTTGGAAACACATCTGGGATATCCCTCACTATTGGAACTGACTCAACTGTAGGGGTATCAATACTGACATCTCTCACATAAGCTAAATACGCGTCACACACCTTCTCAATCATTCGTTGATCCTTAAGAAATGAAATAACTCTGCAGGGAGTATACTCTAAGGTACCTCTCCACTTTAATCGCGGTAAGCCTGGCATAGCCAGCGTCACGGTCTTAGCGTGACAATCAAGAATAGCATAATGGGGCGACAGCCAGTCCATGCCCAAGATAACATTAAAATCTACCATGCTGAGCAATAATAAGCCGACTCTGGTCTCAAAACCACTAAGAGCAATCAAACACGACCGATACACGCGGTCCACAATAAGAGAATCTCCCACAGGAATAGACACATAAACAGGGGAACTCAAAGATTCCCGAGATACGCCCAAATGCGGGGCAAAATAAGAGGACACATATGAATAGGTAGAGCCTGGGTTAAATAATACTAACGCATCTCTATGACAGACTCGAACAATACCTGTAATGACAGAGTCAGAAGCAACTGCCTCTGTGCAAGATGGAAGAGCATAATACCTGGCCTGGCCTTCCCCTATAGGGCGACCTCGACCTCCCCGACCTCCACCTCGAGCTGGTTGCGCAGGTGGGGCTGTAGCTGGTGCTGGAATCATGGCCTGAGGACCCGGTAGAGCACGTGGTGGCTGAGAAGTCTATGGAGGTACAACCCTCCTAAGTCTGGGGCAATCCCTTACCATATGGCGTTTGTCTCCACACTCAAAGCAACCCTTCGGAGGGCGTGGCTGCTGCGACTGACTCGGGCCAGGTCTGCTGGACTGGCTGCTAAAAGCACCCCGAGCAGGAGGCACACTAGATACTGGCAGTGCATAATAAGGCTCCATGGGCATAGAAGGGGCTGGAACACCACTGGCGGCTGGAAGAGCTGAATGAACTGGGCGACTCACATAACCCCTACCATGGCAAGCTGCTGGGGCACGTGCTCCAGAATAAGAACCAGTCTCTCGAGACCTCTTGGCCTCTCTCTCCGCTCGGTCTCGGGCAAGCATGCCCTCCAATCTCCTAGCAATACTCACAACCTGCTGGTAAGGGATATCCATCTCCAACTCCTTGATCATACTAATCCTGATACTGGGTAGAGTCCCTCAATAAATCGTCGAACCCTCTCTCGAACTGTGGCAACCAAGGCCGATGCATGTCGGGCCAAATCACAGAAGTGGACTGCATACTCTGACACAGTCATAGCACCCTAGCGCAGTTGCTCAAACTCTGCGCGCCATGAGTCTCTGAGGCTCTGAGGGACATACTCTCTCAAAAATATGTCCGAGAACTGAGTCCATAAAAGTGAAGCTACCTCATACAGACTACTCAACTCATAAGCACGCCATCACTGATAGGCTGCTCCTCTAAGCTGGAAAGTGGTAAAAACAACCCCACTCATCTCTGCTACGCCCATAGTATGGAGAATACAATGACACTCCTCCAGAAAACCCCGAGCATCATCTGTAGACAATCCGCTAAAGGTAGGTGGGTGGTACTTCTTGTACCTCTCAAGTCTGAGTTGCTCTGCCTCAGAAGCGGTTGTCCTAGTCTCGTGCTGAACCGGAGCTACCGGCGGCATAGGAATGAACTCTAGGGCCTGATCAACCTGGACCCTCTGCTCTGGAGTACGGGCTGCGGGAGTCTGTGCCCCTCCCCCAGCCTGAGATGTGGCGGGAGCTAACGGAATCAATCTAGCCTGAGCTAAGGTGCTGAACATGCTCATGAATTGGGCTAGAGTCTCCTAGAGGGCTGGCGCAGCAATAGGAACCTCCGGTGCCTGCCCTCCAGCTAGAACTATTGGGGCCTTATCTGTCGCAGCTCGCGCGGGTGCTCTGGATGCACCGCGTGGCCGTACTCTACCCC
>AWOL01S0029480.1:77999-101301 GCA_000715115.1 Nicotiana otophora
GGCCCCAGCCTCTGGCGGCTCTACCAGGGGGCGCGGGTGCCTGGTCATCTCCAGTAGCACATCTCCTCACCATCTTAGAGAGAATAGAAGACAGAAGTTTAGAATTTCAAAGTCAACAATTTCGCATGACAAGGAAATCGAAAGAAGTGAAATTTTCCTAACAGTTCCATAGCCTCTCGAAGATAAGTACAAGCGTCTCCGTACCGATCCGCGAGATTCTAATAAACCGGCTTGTGACTCACGACTCCTATGAACCTAGAGCTCTGATACCATCTTCTCACGATCCGATTTCCCCCTTCATGAACCGTCGTGACGGCACCTAGTTTGTACGACTAGGTAAGCCTAACACTTTGTAGAAATGAAACAAAAGGACGAACATTAACTACTAATAGTAACAATTATTTAATATGCAACTGAATGCTACTCGGCATATACAATTATCACCTTTGAAAATGTACAAAATAATTCCCAAAACCTGGAATACCATAAGTCACAAGCTACTAAGAAGTCATAATCGTTCTATACATCATTTCTACAGGAAGAAGGCAAAATGAATATAGGGGGATAGAGGGGGACTCCGAAGATCTACGAACGCGGGTAGATGTACCTTGAAGTTTCCAATGAGCAGCAGCAACTGCAACTAGTGATAAGGCTGGTAAGTTGAACCTGGATCTGCACACGAAAAAAAATATGTGCAGGAAAGGGCGTGAGTACACCATAACAGTACCCAGTAAGTTCCAAGCCTAACCTTGGTCAAGTAGTGATGAGATCATGTCAGGGCCCTACTGGTATAAAACAATGAAATAAGACAAAACGAGATATCACAGTCAAAATAAATACGGAAATCTAACAGGAATAGAATCATAGCAAAAACAACAGCTCAGAATACAGAGATAACAATAGGCGATCTCCCGAGATACTATCTCGTAGTCCCAAACGTAAATGTGTTGGGGGATCTCCCGGAATACCATTCCATAGTCCCAAAATAAATATACAGAACAGGGATATCTCCCGGAATACCGTTCCGTAGTCCCAAAGTAAATATGCAGTACGGGGGGAATCTCTCGGAATACCGTTCTGAAGTCCCTAAGTAAATATGCAGAGCAGAGCTATCTTCCGAAATACCGTTCCTTAGTTCCAAAGTAAATATACAGCTCAACCAATAGAATTAACAGTTACAACAAGAAACCTACAGTTTAGACTAAGTTCAAGTCAAGGAAAGCGGGTAATTTCACTAAATATGCTGCATAGAGTTCAAATAGGCAGTTAAAACATATAGGCATGCTATTCTAACTAAACATGATAGTTACATATGCTAGTGTAGTTCAAATAAAGGGAAACAAGTTATGACTTAGTGAAAATGGAGTTTTACAACCAATAGCCCGTGTACGTACTCGTCACCTCACGTACACGACACTCACATATCAAATAGTACCAAATCCTAAGGGGAGTTCCCCCCCCCCCACAAGGTTAGGCAAGCCACTTACCTCGAACCAAGCTTAATCAATCAGTCACAAATATAACTACCAAATATTCGGCTCCGAGTGGCCCAAATCTAGCCAAAATCAATTACATATCATAAATATAACTACAAGAAACTAATCTAGCTAATGAAATCAAAGCTAACGCAAGAAATTGAAAAATCGCTCAAAAATCCTCCTCGAGCCCACATCTTGGAATCGAGTAAAAGTCATAAAATACAATCACCCATTCACTCATGAGTTCACTCGTACCAAAATTACTCAAATCCGATACCTAAATCTCGATCAAAACCCCAAAATTCGGCCTAAGAACGTTTCTCAATTTTTCCCACATTTTCACCCCAAATCCGAAATTAAATGATGAATTCAAGCATATATTAGTGGAATATAACGATAATGGAATTACGAATCATTACCCAATGACTTCCTCTGAAAATCTCTCAAACTTTCGTCTTATACCAAGCTCCCAATTCAATTTTGTCATATGAACTCAAAACCCTCGTTTTTCAACTTTAAATTCTGCCCAGGTATGCCCTTCTTCGCGAACGCGGTCAAAGCCTCACATTCGCGAAGCACAAGCTGCTTCAGACCAAAAATATACTCATCGTGAACACATAGGCTATCATGCCTGGAACCCATCTGACCGTTGACTCTATGCGAACGTGAGGTCCTTATCGCGAACGCATAACCTTAGTGTTCCATACTTTCGCGAATGCGGGAACGATGTCGCGAACACGAAGAACAAACTCAGCTGCCTTTCCCAGATGCTATAAGTGAACGCGAGACCTCTCTCGCGAACGCGATGAAGGATTGTCAGCAACAAAACCACCAGAAATCTGCTATCTTTCTAGTCCAAAAACTAGTCGTTAAGCACCCGAAACTCACCCGAGGCCCCCGAGACCTCAACCAAACATATTAACCAATCCTAAAACACCATACAAACTTAGTCGAGCCCTCAAATTACATTAAACAATGCCAAAATCACAAATCACCCTCCAATTCAAACTTGAAGAACTTGAAACTTCAAAATTGTATAACCGATGCGGAAACCTATCAAACCATGTCTGATTGACCCCAAATTTTGCGCACACGTCATAATCAACACTACGGACCTACTCCAACTTCCAGAATCGGATTTCGACCCTGATATCAAAACTACCGGTCCAAAACTTCAAAACTTTGACTTTCGCCATTTCAACCTTAAATGAGCTACAGACCTCCAAATCACAATCCGGACACTCTCCTAAACCCAAAATCACCCAACGGAGCTAACGGAATTGACAGAACTCCATTCTGGAGTCGTCTTCACACAGTTCCGACTACGGTCCAAATTCTAAGGCTTAAACCTCCATTTATAGAGACTAAGTTCCCAAACACTCCCCAAAAACCGAAATGAAACCTCCCGATAAGTCACAATAGCAGAAATAGATATGGGGAAAACAATTAATAATGGTTAGGGGCTCAAACTCTCAAAACGACTGGCCAGGTTCTTACAGTATGGCGGGGCCCTGTCCCGACCTTTATGGTATTTATCTAGTCTTAGAGGCTTGTAGACAGATATCATGTATATGGATATTTGTATGGCCTTGGCGGCCTATGTTTTGAGTACATAAAGGATTGTGCCGGCCTTATAGGCCCGTATGTCATATGTATAAGTCGGTACATCATGTTGGGTCATCCTATGTGGAGTATTTCCTTATGTTTTATTCTAGTTATCTCATGACAGCCTTTCCGGCTCATTTACCTATCGTATGATACGAAATATACGTTACGTTGGTACTCAATTGAGTAAGGTACCAGGTGCCCGTCGCGGCCCATCGGTTTGGGTCGTGACAATCGTACTCTCCAATACCTAATCAAAAATCCCCCAACTTTCACCTTAAAAACACCTTATCTGTCACGACCCAAACCGATGGGCCATGGCGAGTGCCCGGGTCCTACCTGTCAAACACCCCTAAGCATGCGTCTAAGATATAAACATGAATTAAGGATAGGTCATGAATAACATATGTCAATAAACTGCTGAATCACGTGAATAACGTACGTGAGGAAAACATGTCCAAAAGATATATATACATATATATGCAGAATATGGTAGGGCGGGCCGACAAGGCTACTATAGACAACTATATATCCAAAACTAGAAGCTGACAAGGCCACATACTATCCAACAATACATGACTGTCTACAGACCTCTGATAGAGTGTACAACTGTATGAAGGATGGGACTGGGCCCCGTCATACCCATATCTACATACAAAAATAGCATACCAAAACTAATAACAACTCCGGATCAAGTGGAGCACACCAACTCTCTCTGATCAAGGATCCTAAAAAGGGGGACCGTCAGCCTGTCTACCTACACCTGCGGGCATGAAACACAGGCCCCAAGAAATAGGGGCATCAGTATGAACAATGTACCGAGTATGTAAGGCATGAAAATCAGTACGAAAAAGACATAAAAGAAGCTTGGAGTAAAGGAATCCGCCTGTAAGTCTAAATAACTTTTTGAATTCTGAAATATTTATAATGTCATGCATGTGCGTATAAATATCGTATCATGCATAGGTATATGTGTACATAACATCATCAGCCTCTGAGGGCATCCCATCATATCATCTCGGCCTTTGTGGGCGAAATCATCAACGTATACCAACTGATCCGATGGTGGTGCGTATATAATACCGTAAACTTTTCCCATATCCCATATACATATAATATACTCATATATAACGCCATCTGGTCATGGATCAATGTACATATATAAATAAATAAAATGCATAAGAAGTAAGTTAATAAGATTTCTCGGAATGTCATAAGATCAATATGCTTCCGGATAAATTTTATCAACCACATATTTTTCTGAGACCTATGAACAAAAGATATAATAAAAAGACACATGGGAATTCAAGAACACAGGCACCCCTAGTGCTTCTATGAATAGAGACATTCATGAAAGTTGTGCGTTTGCTCGTTTCGTTTGTATCATATGGATCATGCCAAAAGGAAAGAAGGGATATCCTTAACATACCTTACTTGACGAATTTATCAAACACTTTTACTTGAGCTTGCCAAGAACAACTTTTGCTCCTTCTAAATCTTTGAACAAGAACTAAGCACTTCTTATGATCATGGCATACTTCATGTTGTTGAACATATGGAGTATCATGTGTGTATGTTTTTGGAGATGTTCTAAAGTAAGAGAATCCCCAACAATAGAAGGAAAGATTTCAACATCCTTTCTATATCTCAAATTGCCAAAGGAGAATAACATGAAGGCTTAAGGGATATGCCTTGCACTTTCACGTGTAAACAAGGCACATCAAGTGCTATGACTCATCCATGCACATTGGTGCCACCCTTGGCCAACTTAATGCATGTGGCAGCCCATTAAAAATCCTTATCCACTTAATCCTATTTAATACCATAATTATTTCCTTATTTTTCCACATTATTCCCACAATTAATCAATTATTCACATAATTAATTCTAGCACACAATTTACTTAAATATTAATACACTTTATATACTTTACTATCATGGTCATGTGGTAGCTTGTATGGCACTAGTCCATAAATACGGCGTATTATAGCTTGGACCGTATTTTATCCCAAATTGACAGACTTCAACGAATACTCATTCTTTGATTTGTTTACCCTCTAATCTTCACAACACTCACTTATCACTTGTTACAAATAACATAATTACTTATAACCTCAAAAGTGATTAACTTATGGCAAAACTTTAACGTACGAAATGCGGGATGTAACATCCTCCCCCCCTTGGAAATATTCGTCCTCGAATGTTTAACTCCCCGGGATCTATATAAATTTTTGGCAGAGTCCTCTTTGTAACAGTACTACTACCCACCTTCCTGTAGAAAACTCAATAATTCAATGTCACATAGGGCCACAATCATCAATAACAACAATAGCCTCACACGACCAATGATAATAACTTATGCATTTCATGCATTTATACATGTACATTGACCCATGACCAGATGGCATTATATACGCGTATATTATAACTATATGGGATACGGAAAAAGGTTATGGCGTTACATACGCACCACCACCTGATCAGCTGGTATACGTTGATGATTTGCCCATAGTGGCCAAGATGATATGATGGGATGCCCTCAGAGGCTTGATGATGTTATGAAAGCATATACCCAAGCATGGTATGATATTTATACGCATATACCCAAGTATGGTATGATATTAATACGCATAATGCATGACATTGTAAATATTAATGATTCACAAAGTTATTCAGACATACATGTCGAGTCTTTTACTGATTTTCATTCCTTACATACTCGGTACATTATTTGCATTGATGTCCCTTTTTCATGGGGACACTGCGTTTCATGCCCGCAGGTCCCAATAGACAGGTCGAGAGTCCTCCAAGTAGGCTATCAGCTCATCAGAAGATGTTGGTGCACTCCATTTGCTCCGGAGTTACTATTGGTCGGTATGATTAGGACATGCATTGATTGGTATGGCGGGGCTCTGTCCCAACCTTTATGACATTTATGTATCCTTAGAGGCTTGTAGACATATATCGTGTACGCGATAGGTTGTACGGCCTTATCGGCCTATGTTCAGTAAAATGTTGGTCTTATTGGCCCTATGTCACATGAATAAGTTTTTATGTCAGATTGGGTCGTATTATATTGAGTATTCATTTATGTTTATTCTGGTTAGCCCATGACGACCCGTTTGGCCAATTTGCCAATGACAACATGATAAGAATGATATTTAATGTTGGTACTCGGTTGAGTAAGGCACGGGGTGCCCGTCGCGGCCTATCGGTTTGGGTCGTGACAATAATACCCCGTATTTATGGTCTAGTTCCACACAAGGTACCACATGACAGGTGTATGAAGTGTTTTAAAAGTGATTAGTATTTTTAAGTAATTTGGGATAATTCTTAATTATGTTGATAATTGGTTAATTATTAGATTAGTGGGTTTAATAAGCTAATTAAGGAAATGATGGATAAGGATTAATCTCCCAACATGGCAGCAAATCAAAGCCCAATTGGTGACTCTTAAATCACATTGCAAGGTGGCAAATATTGGAGGAATTTTGGTGGCCAAGTCTTACAAAGTGGGGCCCAAAACACCAAGACTTAAAAGTCTCTCTAATTCACAAAATGGAATGCTTAAAACTACTATGTAACGAGTGAGGGTTCAGCAAAGAGTTCAAACGAAATGTCTTAGCAACGTGAGATTTTGCAATTTTAAAAGAATACGGTGCAATCTTTGTCAAGAATATCATACGAATTATTCCCTACTCAGATCTTGTCGTTTCATATTTTGTCGCAATTAACATGTGTTAGAGAGATTGTAAAGAGAATCGGTTCAGGTATGTTAAGGCTATCACTTCTTTCTTTTTGGCAGGATTCATACGATACAAAGGAAATGAACAACTGCACAACTTTCCTAAATGACTCTATTCATAGAATTACTAGGGGTGCATGTGTTCTTGATTTCCCTTGTGAATTATTATTATATCTTCTGTTCATGGGTCTTAGAAAAATACTTAGTTGATAAAGTTTATCCGAAAGGCATATTGAGCTTATGCCATTCCAAGAAATCTTACTAACGTATTTCTTATGCATTTCATTCATTTATACATGTACATTGACCCATGACTAAATGGCATTATATACGTGTATATTATATGTATATGGGATATGGGAAAAGGTTACGACGTTATATACAAACCACCACCTGATCAGTTGGTATACGTTGATGATTTACCCATAGTGGACGAGATGATATGATAGTATGCCCTCAGAGGCTTGATGATGTTATGAACGCATATACCTATGCATGGTATGATATTTATGCGCATATGCATGACATCATAAATATGAAATGATTCACAGAGCTATTTAGACTTACATGTTGAGTCTTTTACTCCATGTTTCTCTATGTCTTTTATTTACTGATTTTCATTCCTAACATACTCGGTACATTATTTGTACTAACGTCCCTTTTGCATGGGGATGATACGTTTCATGCCCGCAGGTCCCGATAGACAGGTTGAGAGTCCTCCAAGTAGGCTATCGACTCAGCGGAAGGTGTTGTTGCGCTCCATTTGCTCCGGAGTTGCTTATTTGGTCAGTATGATTTGGTCATGTATTGATTAGTATGCTGGGGGCCTGTCCCGACCTTTATGGTATTTATCTACTCTTAGAGGCTTGTAGACATATGTCATGTACGTGAAAGATTGTATGGCCTTGTCAGCCTATGTTCAGTGTACGATTAATCATTTTGGTCTTATAGGCTCGTATGTCATATGTATAAGTTTGTATTACATGTTGGGTCATCCAATATTGAGTAGCTCCTCATGTTTTATTCTACTTATCTCACGACAGCCTCTCCGTCTCATTTACCTATGATAGTATGATACGAAAGATACATTACGTTAGTACTCGGTTGAGTAAGGTATTGGGTGCCCGTCGCGGCCCATCGGTTTGGGTCGTGACAAAAGTGGTATCAGAGCAGTTTTGTCTTAGGGAATCTACAAGTCGTGTCTAGTAGAGGCTTGTTTATGGGTGTGTTATGCACCACACTTATAAGTCTGAGGATACAGGACATTTAGGACTGTTACTCTTTCTTCTTACTCTAGATCGTGTGGTAGAGCTCAGTCATAAGAATTCAAACTCTTAAACTCTATTTTATTCGTAATACAACGATACCTACATCCAGAAAGACTGGTAAGAGAGTGCATGTGGATGTGGAAGGGTTGAGTCAGAGGAATTCGATTTTGCATGATGCTTATGATGAATAAGTGTGAGGTCTTTAGCAGAACATGTATGTACTAAGACATGTAAAGCTTCTTGATAAGGAGCCTTAAGGCAAGAATATCTATCCACCCAAATGGTGCACTCTAAAGTAGTACAACTAGATATGTGTACTACAAAGATAGGTACTGGAAGCCTGAAAGGGATAATTATTATCTTAGTGTGACTCCCGACCCTAGTAGAGAGATAATGTTAGGCAACCTGAAGAGCCAATGGATGGAGCAAGGGGAGCTAAAAGCAAAAGAACGTCTTGTTGAAGTTTTCAGAATAAAGTGATAGACAAAATTGTTAGTAGGGAAATAAGAAGAGAGTTAATGAAGCATTATGAATAAGATGTGATACATGGGTGACAACGGTATATAAAAAAAATGACAGTATTACAGAGTCTATAGTCAAGGAAAGGAAAAGACGAGAGGTGACAGGCCGTGAGACAACAAAAGAGTATAGGCCATAAAGTCATACCCTCATTTCGAGAAACAAGTTCGTAACTCTAACATGATTACCAGAAGGAAAAGTTAGACCCTAGAGTAATACAAATCAGTATGGGCTAGTGAACAGTGTAAACTAAACATGAATTAGGGACTGAGTGACGTAATGATAGACAGCATCATGAGAATGTCAGATTACATTCCGACGATAATAGAATGGACCACAGAAAAATAACCTTTAAAGGTCATTCAGGAAGACGCTTCCCTAAAGCAAGCAATATGAGCAAAGTTAAGCTTAAGGGACTATGTGTGCTAGTTACACTAGGTGTCACCCTTGTGAGTAAGGAATTTCCTTATTCTTGGTACAGAAGGATTTTCGCAAGGCAAGTAAGGGTCATCGATGATGTGAAAAGATGCCAAAGATGAAGAGGTAAAACATCTATACGTAGATCATCGTAGTACTAAATCTTAGTACTCCCCTAAAGGGGGAAATATGGAGTGATGTGGCATTAAGTCAAAATTAAGTGGTTCTAGTAACTATGGAATGGTAAAGGAAGAATGCGATAAAAATGAGAAAAGGGATGAGATTGCATTTATTCAAATCCTACAGATATGCTACGATTCCATAACATTATGCAAACATGACGTCAAGGAGAAGAAGTATGGGTTCCTGTCCGAGATGTTATTGATAGATAAGGAGCCAGTGCGAGGCGTAAGTTAAGACAAAGGAAATAACCAAATAAAAGTTACGCGGAGTATTGATATGAGAATGGACCAACGAGTAGTTAGTAGTTGACTCAGGAAGAGCCTAGTTATGGCTAGACAAGAGGATACAGATAAATCAACAGATCGTGCAAGATAAACATAGTGAACCCCAACATGGGAATTCAGTCTCGCAGATATGACATCGTGATCCTTGAGAAATATTCAGATAGGAGTTGGGGTAGTTAAAGGTACCGTATGAGTGTTACGGAAATAAAAGAGAGTACCACTAGGAAGACAGTCAAAATATCAGTTCCGAAGCAACCTTACAAGCACAAGGGCGTGGAGGTACGTAACTACGGATATTTAAAGGCAACGAAAGACATCAAAAAACAATTCCGTTGAGTATAAGATGTAATAAGCTCGCAGCTTTACAAGAGTCAGAAGTTCTTCCCTAAGTACTACAACGAAAGACTAGCTGAGAAAATAAGGAAAAAGGCTTTAACCTAAGCACAGTAACCTAAAGAGGAAATGGTCTTGTAAGAACAGTCTCACAATAACAATGTATGCACTCGGTAAGAAAGTGGCACCTATTGTGGCTAATGAGCGGGAAGAAGGAGAAAAAATCAAAAGGTGATATTCAAGATCATATGGGTTGTATGGAATTCCAATATGTGTGGGCACTAAGACAAGCCAAGTATTCGTGCAACAAGTGAAAAAATGACCAGGAAAAGTAATTGTTTACATTTAAAGGAAGTTAAGAAGGAACGAAAGAAATTATTCGATCAATGATCCAGAGTTAGTTATGTTATGGACGCATTTAAGATTTCGGAGTATTATCCATGCAGCATATATGTTGACAAAAGTGGTCATAGAAGATTCCGGTATAAGTTAAAAGAAAGAATTGAGTCTAGGTCATAGAAAAAGGATTGAATTATTAAACGATTGTATGATGGATATTACATAGCGTCCATGAAAGGCTAAAGTAATGACTAATACCAGGAGTCGCAGATCAGAAGATAGTTTAAGCCTACATAAAGGCTGATCAGAAGGAAGAGGAAACTAAAGAGTTACATCAACCAAGTAAATCAGGAGTGTGATTATTAGATCCAGAAAATTATAGAAATCGTGATTGCAAACATTGCAGGATCACTCTTAATATCAAAGGTACAAGAGATATAGTACAATAACCATATTCTATAACGGCTCTACGATAAAGCCAGTTAGAAGAAGTACCATCCTCATAACAAGTTATTATGAAGCTCCCACCGGATTGTGTATGCACCAGAGGTGCAAGTATTATAATAGAGCTTCAAGTTGTGGATGTGAATTATACCTATGTGGAAGGGAGCTCATAAAAGAGATAGAAGATGTGATACGAGATTTTAAGGTATGTAAGGTAAAGTTGAACAACGTATGAGATACTCAAATGCAGAAGGTTATGAATAGTACATACTTCGGATAGAAGGCTAGAAGCGGTGGGATTCATTATCTAGGAATGATAGCGGCATCGTCAGTGGTATATTTTCCAGCGTATGGTTTCTAGGTATCGAGCGGTCTAGTAAAGAGAGTAAACGATGTGATGTCTCGCTTGATGTTCCAGAATGACATAAGGAAATCTATGGTGTAAGCAAGTTGTAGGAAGGTTGCGAGTTGTATAAGTAGATATGTGTAGGTCGCAAGCTAAAGTATGGTAGAGCGACAAGGTTTTAGGAAGACATTGGTAAGGATAAGGAAAGGCAAGTGAGAAGGTGACGAGAATGGATAAGTCCTCGGGGTTAAGCCCAGGAAAACAAGAGAGCTAATGGTTTCTCAAAGCTATAGAAAGCTCAGTATAGCCTGAATGAACTCAAATGAGTCTAAGACTAATAGCATTCAAAATAGATGGAATGTTGCCCTGGTAGTAGAATAAGGGTGTAATTGTAATAGATAGAGGATGATTGAGTAATGATTTGAAGAAAAAAAAGAGAAAAGGGGATTTCATGCATTGTACAGGATTAAAATACCCATGTAAGGTGAATCACATTGGGATGCTGTGAAACACGGTTATGGAAGTATGGTGGAAAATCACTTCAAATATTCCTCGATGCAACGTGAGACCTAGTGATTACGCAAGAGATTTCAAGTTATCTGTAGTAGATTATAGATCAACATTGAGGAGAATCAACAATGGATGGTTAAAAGTTACAAAGTATGAGATGAGATTAGGAAGTCATTCTTAAGATGAACAGTAATGAGGAAGCATTAAAGAACTTAGATTTATACATATGGGATAAGCAACGAGAGTAACGTGGAGTTTGGTAGCAGACAACAGTAAACCGAAGTACGAGTTATGGTATAGTATGGCCTACTTAGATGTAATAAAGCTAATGATGCCCAGAGGTACAACTTGTCATAATTATACATATGTTCACAAAGTGAGGCCTAGAGATTAGCTAAAATCTGGATGAAAAATGAGAGATGAGTCGCATAGGCGCACATACAAGGACAAAGTCGTACAAACTGCATGATAGAAGGTAGCAACAGTGGCGAGATTAGAAGAATTCCGACCACAAGTCATGGTGTGAGAAAGAGGCCTAAAGGGGGGAATGCCTTGGCCTTTGGATTTATTCACAGAATAGTTGCCTAAAAGGCAAGAAGAGTACTAAAGTATTCGGAAGACATAGGTTATAAAAATGATAAGTGCATCAGTCAACATTCGAGGACGAATGTTCCAAAGGGGGGAATAATGTTACGCCCCATGTTTTCGTCCGTAAAAGTACGCCATAAGTAAATTGATGAAAGCTCGTAAATGAGATGGTACATCCCGTATTTTCGTACGTTAAAGTTATGTCCTAAGTTAATCGACGCAGACTCGGGAATAAGATTATTTTTGAGGTTATAAGCATTTATGCTATTTCAAATAAGGGATAAGTAAATTCTTGAAGGTGAGAGGGTAAACATATCAAAGAAAATGAGTTCCGTTGAAGGTTGTCATTTTGAGATAAAATACGGACCAAGTTATAATACCCCATATTTATGGACTAGTGCCATACAAGGTACCACATGACCATGATAGTAAGGTGTATGAAGTGTGTTAAAAGTGATTAGTATTTTAAGTAATTTGAGATAATTCTTAATTATGTGGGTAATTGGTTAATTATTCGATTAGTGGGGATTAATAAGCTAATCAAGGAAATGATGGATAAGGATTAATCTCCCAACGTGGTAGCAAATCAAAGCCCAATTGGTGACTCTTAAATCACATTGCAAGGTGGCAAAAATTGGAGGGATTTTGGTGGCCAAGTCTTACAAAGTGCGGCCCACACCACCAAGACATAAAAGTCTCTCTAATTCACAAAATGGAATGCTTACAACTAAATGTAACGTGTGAGGCTTCAGCATAGATTTCAAATGAAATTTCATAGCATCTTAGCAACGTGAGATTTTTACAATTGTAAGGGAGTACGGTGCAATCTTTCTCAAGAATATCATACGGATTTTTCCCTACACCGATCTTTCCATCACGTGTTTTGTCATAATTGTCGGGGGTTAGAGAGATTGTCAAGAGAATCAGCTCAGGTATGTTAAGTCTATCCCTTCTTTCGTTTTGGCATGATTCATATGATACAAACGAAACGAGCAAATGCACAACTTTTATAAATGACTCTATTCATAAAAATCCTAGAGGTGCCTATGTTCTTGATTCCCCATGTGAATTATTATTATATCTTCTGTTCATGGGTCTTAGAAAAATACGTAGTTGATAAAGTTTATCCGAAAGGCATATTGAGCTTATGACATTCCGAGAAATCTTACTAACATATTTCTTATGCATTTCATTCATTTTTACATGTACACCCATGACCAGATGGCGTTATATACGCCTATATTATATGTATATGGGATAAGGGAAAAGGTTACGACATTATATACGCACTACCACCTAATCAGCTGGTATACATTGATGATTTGCCCATAGTGGCCGAGATGATATGATGGGATGCCCTCAGAGGCTTGATGATCTTACGAACACATATACCTATGCATGCTATGACATTTATATGCATATGCATGACATTATAGATATGAAATGATTCACAGAGCAATTCAGACTTACATGTTGAGTCTTTTGCTCCATGTTTCTCTATGTCTTTTATTTACTGCTTTTCATTCCTTACATACTCGGTACATTATTTGTACTGATGTCTCTTTTGCCCGGGGACGCTGTTTTTCATGCCTGCAGGTCCCGATAGACAGGTTGAGAGTCCTCCAAGTAGGCTATCAGCTTAGCGGAAGGTGTTGGCGTGCTTAATTTGCTCCGCAGTTGCTTGTTTGGTCAGTATGATTTTGTCATGTATTGATTAGTATGGCGGGGCCTTGTCCCGACCTTTATGGTATTTATCTACTCTTAGAGGCTTGTAGACATATGTCATGTACATGAAAGATTGTATGGCCTTGTCGGCCTATCTTTAGTGTACGGGTGATCATTTTGGTCTTATAGGCCCGTATGTCATATGTATAGGTTTGTATTACATGTTGGGTCATCCAATATTGAGTAGTTCCTCATGTTTTATTCTACTTATCTCACGACAGCCTCTCCAGCTCATTTATCTTTGATAGTATGATATGAAAGATACGCAGCCTCGGATGCTTCGCATCCGCAGGCTCCTCCGCCAGCCTTTGGTAATTTGGTCATAACTTTTTGTAGAAATGTCCAAATGACAAACGGTTTGAAGCGTTAGAAACTAGACTCAATGAACTTTAATTGGTTAGGTCATACATCACCTAACTCCTTATGCCCGTCCAAAGTTTGGCATTGTGCGTACTCATTTGGAACTTTAGTCAATCATGAAATTTCCAACTTGACTTGGACGTAGGGCTCTCCCTAGACCCCATATCACTTATAATATGACTCGTACGCTTATTATCATATCCAATTGATATCCATCCCATTAATAGTCCTCGTCTTCACATAAAATAATATAATTAGCGCACATCGACTTTCTTAATAGCGCTTAAGTACTTCGAAATTTTCCAAGGTGTTATATTCTCCCCCATTTAAGAACATTCGTCCTCAAATGTTCGCAAGTCACTTCTAAGAATAGAGTTATCCTTATACCTCCAAACATTATACATAGGAACTCATGACTACATCGATCTCATACTTACTTTCTAAAATTTCAACTTACTTATGGCCCTTAAAATTTGGCTATCTTTACAAATTCGTAAAACTTTCAGCAGAGTTTCCCCTGTAATTGGGCCTGTCCACCTGCCAGAGAACCCCAGATACCAATCCTAACAACATATACATAATACGATAACGCATATAATATAACGACAACACCAACCGTGGCCTCATAAGCAATATATTACCAGAAAAGGAACACCCTTAATATCACGGTACAAATGATACATAATTAATACAAGGTAACTCCTAGAATTTTCATAGAGCACAACTTTATAAATACATGGCTATTCAAATAAATAAGATTACTTCTTCTTCATTTCTTCCTCGGCCTCCCAGGTTGCCTCTTCAACCTGCTAGTTTTGCCATAACACTTTCACGGAGGCAATTCCTTTATTTCTCAACTTTCGGACTTGCCAATTAATAGTAAAAATCGGAATCTCTTCGTAAGTCAATTTCTTATTTACCTCAATAGCCTCAACCAGAACAGTGAGTGTCAGATCTCCAACTACTTTCTTCAACATAGACATATGAAACACCGGGTGCACTAATGACATTTCAGGTGGTAGCTCAAGAGATTACGCCACCTTACCAATCCTATGAATGATTTTGTACGGTCCGACATACCTCGGACTCAATTTCCCTTTCTTACCAAATCGCATTACACCCTTCATGGGGGAAACCTTCAAGAATACCCAATCATCTTCTTTGAACTCCAAATCCCTACGATGAATATCCGAATAAGATTTTTGACGACTCTGAGCAGTCTTCAACCGCTCATTAATGATTTTAACTTTTTCCATAGCAGGTACGAGGTCTGGCCCTATCCACTCTGCTTCCCCAATTTCGAACCACCCAATGGGAGATCTACATCTTCTACCATATAAAGCCTCGAACGGTTCCATTTGAATTCTAGCATGATAACTATTATTGTAGGAAAATTTTATGAGTGGCTAATGATCATCCTAAATACCTTTGAAGTCTAGAACACAAGCGCGCAACATATCCTCAAGCGTTTGAATAGTCTGCTCTGCCTGCCCGTCAGTCTGCGGGAGAAAGGTTGTACTAAGATTCATCTGAGTATCCAAATCTTGCTGACGTTTCTTCCAAATATTAGCAGTGAATTGTGCTCCCCGATCAGAAATGATGGAAACTGGGGTGCCATGCAACCTGGCTATTTCTTTGATATACAACTAAGCATATTGTTCCGCTGTATCGGTAGCCTTAACCGGCAAGAAGTGTGCTGATTTCGTGAGTCGATCCACAATCACCTAAATTGAGTCAAACATGCGTGGAGTGCGTGGTAATCCTACCATGAAATCCATATTAATCATTTCCCACTTTTACATTGGAATTTCTATGTTCTGTGCTAACCCACCGTGCCGTTGGTGTTCGGCCTACACTTGCTGACAATTTGGACACTTCGCCATAAACTCTGCTACATTCCTCTTCATATCATTCCACCAGTAGACTTCCTTAAGGTCATGATACATTTTTGTAGAACCTGGGTGCACGGAATACCTAGAAGTGTGAGCTTCAGTCATAATTCTTTCATGAAGACCATCCACGTTTGGAACACATAGTCGCCCTTGGTACCTTAGGGTACCATCATCCATGCCAAGAGAAAAATCATAGTTTTATGTTTTTGAATCCCCTCCTTTAATTGCACCAAAAATGGATCGTTTGTATTGCTTCTCTTTGACTTCCACAACAGGCAATGATTCAGCCTTATTTTGTACAATTACCCCTTCTTCATTAGAGTTCGCAATACGAACTCCCAAACTAGCCAATCGATGAACTTCCTTGGCCAACGGCCTTTGACATGCCTCCAAGTGAGTCAAACTACCCATAGATGTTTGGGTAAGAGCATTCGCCACAACATTGGCTTCCCCGGAAGATATAGAATATTGATATCGTAATCCTTACGTAACTCACGCCATCTTCTCTACCTTAGATTCAATTTCTTCTATTTGCAAATATATTAAAGGATCTTTTGGTCCGTGAATATGTCCACCTGGACCCCATACAATTAATGACGCCAAGCCTTTAATGTAAAATCACAGCCGCAAGTCCTAAGTCATGTGTTAGATTATTTTCTCATGATTCTTGAGTTGCCTAGAGGCATAAATGATCGTCTTGCCATATTTCATCATTAGTGGAACATCTACATCAGATTTCTCTTCCAATTCTTCTCGCCTCATTCTTCCTAGTTAGTGAATAGCCATGTGTTCTTCTATATGTTACGTGGTCTTTTTCCTTAGTTGGGAATTCATCATGCTCGCCTCTCGACACCTGTTGTGATATCCGTGGGAAAGTGTGTTCATCCGTATATCACTTAACACTTCCTTTCTTGTAAGATTCTTAAGAGATTCTCCATCAAGTCCCGATGCACTCTTGGGTTATTATAACATCACATTTATCTCTCCCACTCGTTCTGTCTTTCCTAAAGCCTTGGAACTTTAGCTAAATCGCAAATCCGTGATTAACTCATTCTAAGAACTCGCAAGCCTTTCAGATTTGATTTGTAGTACTTTCTTGGGTTCCATTGTCCCTGACTCTCTAACAAGTATAAAACCCTTTTGCAAACCTTACTCTTAGTTTCTAGTATCGCTGACCTTGTCATGTATATTTCCACGTACAAAGAATTTACATTTCTTAACCTTCCACATTATTTTAGTACTAGTGGTTTATCTTTTGCATTTCCTTTCAGAGAATCACGTTATCCCTTACCACTTTTCTAGACTACACATGTCTTCAACAAAATATCCAAACATCATAGCTACATGGCCCTACTCTCGTTTTATTGCACTTAAGTAGCCTCAACATGGTCCTTCCCTCCCCACTTGGGGTGAATGTTTCACATTTTGTCACAAGTCTCGAATTTAGCAATTTGAAGGACATATGTTTCGCATCTCTAGTCCTCCTGCATATGATTGACTATTAGGGAGATTTAAGTCCCCAATGGTATTAATCTCATAATTTCTCTACTCTTATTCAGCCACACAGACCTGGGATCCAAATCCCTCGTGTCAATATCCTTTTTGGAGTGTAACACAACTTTGCACATTCCTAGGATTTTGTTTATAACACAACTAGTGTTAGGGACTTCTCATTGTGGGTTCAATTGACTCTACTTTCATAACTTCTTGTCTCCTATGCGAGACCTACACATTTATCATTACTCTCCAGGCCATGACATTCATATATCATGTGCCTATGTAACAAATTTACATCTTTGAATCATACACATGATTCCCACACTATCCACATGTACTTGTTAAGCTTAAGTCTCATTTATCATGTCAATGCCTCTTTGGAGGTGGGTTATTACTTCTAGCACCCTTCATATATAAAGTATGCTCATGGTACTATATACTTGTCTCATATGGTCAGACTATTCATTCAACATGATACATGTGCCATCTGTTTAATATTAAGTCCTTTACCCTTTCGTTATGTCACATGACAACATTACCTGGAATAAACCAAAAGAGCATTTAAACTTACCTTGAACCTCAACGCACGAGTTGGAGGAAGAATATTTTCATAACTAGTTTCATCGCATGATTGAGAATATCAAAGAAGGGTATTATTCCTAAATGACCATGTCCCATCCTAACTATAGATGTGGTCGACAACACACCGATAATAAGGACTCTACTAGACACGGCTCTGAGACATCCTAGGACACTTTAAAACCTTAGGCTCTAATACCAAGTTTGTCACGCCCCAAAACCGAGGAGCGCGACCGACGCTGAACCGAGAGAACCCGGCCGAGCAAGCCAATTAGATTACCTTCTACCCAAACTCATCTATGAATAAAGAGGAGATCTACTCCATTAATCAACACTGAAAAGATTTCATTAATAACTTCCATTTCATTCCCATTAGCAGCTTCATTCATAATTTCCAAAATATTACGCGTTTAGAGAATCAATGAAAAACATGATTTCCAAATACCAACATTTCTAGTTCAGTTCCCAACATCAACCATAACCCACAACCTGTCTACGGAGCCTCTAAGTACAATAAAAGAGTAATATGAAAAATACCGGCAATAAGGCCTTGGCTATACCTTAAAACACAGTACATGAGAAACAAAAGATACATGACCCCGAAATGAAGTTGGGCTCACCAAATCAGTTGAAAAGAGTGTATTACTATCACTGATTATTGTCGCCTGCTGTAGAACCACCTGCATCCATTAAAGATGCAGCGCCCCCGGCAAAAGGGACGTTAGTACTGTCGAATAGCACGAGTATGTATAGCTAAAAGTCCTCTTTCAAAATAGAATACCCACATAAGAAAAGGTAACACATAGAAACAGCAAGTCACCATCCACAATATCCAAATGTCCAGTTAAAAATATGATAATTTTAAAAATACGAAAATAATATATATTTTTGGTTGGGAGATCATTATCACCGATATTCCACCGTCTTTGTTAGCATGGAGTCCGATCACGCCCGATCAGCTAGGCCAACTCCCCACGGACAATGTGGTTTGACAGGTAATGCGAAAGATAGTTGTTACCAAGAGTAGTACCACCATGTGCACAACATGGAGTCCGATCTCTACCCGATCAGCTAGGCCGTCTTCCCACATATGCTGTGTGGGTTGGCTTTTCCATTCCACAATTATTACCAGTTCATCCTAATTAAGGGAAACAATATCACAATTTCATCCCAAATAAGGGGAATAACAAAAATCCACCCCTACACCGGCACGTGTAGTTTCAGGTGTGGGCCTTATGACCCTCCCTTCCCCGGTTTTACTAATGATGCTCCCAAAAACGTTTATTTTTGATTTGCACACAGAGGTAAGATAATTACAATTGTACTCACCTCAACATCTTTCACATTGTATAAATTCTCATTAGTATTTCTAGTCATTCATAACGACAATATTTCCTTGGCTCATTTGGCCATTCACAAGATTCTTTATTCCTGGCACGATGGCCGTATTTCATATTCCACACTTTCACCTATTTGAATTTCAAAGATCACCATCAAATATCAACATATAGAAAATTTCAGAAATCATATACTTCAAATCCATTTGAAATGGGAACTTAAAACACAAATGGTTTCTTCCCAAAGAATGAGGCATACCAACCAACAATAGAAACACACATAAAAAATCATAAACAATCAATACACCATTTACTCTTGCAATACTCTTCCCCAGAAATGACAATGTACAATTTCAACACATGAGTATATAGAACTCGAATCACACTGGATATATTTATAAAGCAAAGCATTAGTTAAAGCAGCCACTAATGGGCATGAATTGAGTACAAAAGCTCTTAGGCAAATTCTATTTTCCAAATCACTTTTAACACAGTTGAGTCGAGGCTCATTTCATATTCTTTATCGCATTCTATCAAATCATTTGCACTATTAGCCACAGTCATAACTTAAATTCTTGGCACGTTGGTCACACTCTATATCCCCAATTCACTTATTTCATTTCCAACCACCTTTATAGGTTGTCAACGATAAAACATTTCCAATTAAGACTTTAGGCACACATATGAGCAATTTTGAGCCTTAAGCATATCGAGTTTTTCTCACCCAATTGGTATACTAGTTCTGATTTAAAACACGACTCAAAGCCAAAATATTTTAATACGCAACCCATACTTTAAAACTTACGGGAACATTATGGAATTCAATTCCAAGAGAGACAGTTTCGCCAACATACCTCAAATTCTTCCCTTAATGATACTACAATGATGCACTACACTAATTAACTTCAATCTACAATAACAACATCCAATGAGACCAATATTAGTAACCAATCCCATAGGTTCATTGTATTCATAAATTTCATCGCCAAGATTACCATTCACCTTCTGTCTTATTTTCTCAAAAGTACTATTCGTGCCATGAACTAAAGTTTTATAATCCAATCTTTCAACCATTAAAACTTGTAACAAATTCTTCAAATACTTCTAACTATTCATAATAAACGAGTTTGAAGAATTGGAATTACCTCTAGTAGATCAATCTTGAAAAATCACAACTTTGGTGATTTTTGTGTTATTGAGGATTTGATGATGAAATGTTTTATTTGGATGTAAGAATGATGTTAGAATTCATGTATATTAAGTAATAATCAACCCAAAACATCATTAACAACTTACCTTGGTCGATTGGACTTGATTTGTGCTCCAAATCACCCCTTCACTTCAAGAACCCTAACCCCCAAATACACAAAATATCCTCTTTACCCGACCTTGTATTTATAGGCCCAGATTTCTGGGTTTCGGATGCGATCCTGGATTATTCACATCCCCACTTCACTCCTCTTTGATGTTCGGATGCGGACCTGGATGCTATGGCAGCACTTCACTGCCATCCTCTCTTTCGGACGCAGTCTCGGATGCTTCGCATCCGCAGGCTCCTCCGCTAGCCTTTAGTAATTTGGTCATAACTTCTTGTAAAAATGTCCAAATGACAAACGGTTTGAGGCGTTAGAAACTAGACTCAATGAAATTTAATTTGATAGGTCATACATCACCTAACTCATTATATATATATATATATATATATTCCCATCCAAAGTTTGGTCTTGTGCGTACTCTAATTTAGTCTATCTTGAAATTTCCAACTTGACTTAGACTTAGGGCTCTCCCTAGACCCCACATCACTTATATTATGACTCGTACACTTATTATAATATCCAATTGATATCCATCCCATTAATAGTCCCCGTCTTCACACAAAATAATGTAATTAGCACACATCGATTTTCTTAATAGCACTTAAGTACTTCGAAATTTTCCAGGGTGTTACACTAACACCTTCCCCTTAGAATAACTAGAACACTTATCCAAACCTCACCGGTTAACAGAACATTAGGATAATAATAGTCTCATAGGTACCCTAATGTACCTTAAATAATTAGGTGGCGACTCTCTTTTATAAACTTGAGAAGAACCATTAGTTGGATTGTGTTTTGATGAGTGCAAAATAGGGTGCAACACACATAATAATAAAAACACCATTTCTTACCATTTCATTGTCATTAACTTACTTAGCGGCTCCGAGCCATGGAGACACATACACATTAACATTTACATAGCCAAAAATAAAATCCCTGAAAGAAAAATGCTTCTAATAGTCTTTACATACTATCACCTTCTTCTTCAAATAAGTGAGGAAATCTTCTCTTCATATCTTCTCCTGCCTCCCAAGTCTCTTCTTCCATATGTTGGTTTTGCCATAGAACTTTAATGGATGTGACCTCTTTTGTTCTTAACTTTTGGACTTGACAATCAAGTATGGCAACGGTAATTTCTTCATAAGTCAAGCTTCCATTAACCTCAATACTCTCCACGGGGACGATGAGTGATGGGTCCCCTATTACGTGCTTCAACATGGACACATGGAACACGGGATGCATAAAGGAAAACTCTTGAGGCAATTCCGGCTCATAGGCTACATGGTTTATTTTCTTCAAGATTCTATAAGGCCAAATGTATCTTGGACTTCAATTTCCCTTTCTTAACAAATCACATAATGTCTTCTTAGGGAAAAATCTTTAGAAATACCCATTCATTTTCCTAAACTCCAAATCTCTATGCCAAATATCTAAATAGGATATTTGGCGGCCTCATTCAACTATTCCTTGGCGGTCTTGACTTTCTCTATAGCTTAGTGAATGAGGTCTGGCCCTATTAACTCTGCTACACCAACTTCCGACAAACCTATGGGAGATCTCCATCTCATTCTATACAAAGCACCACACAGTCCCAATACGTGATAAAATTCTCAATCATGACCCTCATTAGACCTATACTCCTCAAAACACGATACCGTAGCCACTACTTGCCTTAAATTTAATTCGATATACTAAAGTACATCATTATGAACTCCATAACCATATAGCTTCCCTTTTCATATCCGGACATCTATATGGAAGAGACAACAGAAAAACATGCTCTAGACGTAACTGTACATAACTTTGAATCGAATGCATCAGTCGTGGAACATCATTATCACATTTCATTTACATATAACCCGTTACGAGTGGAATTCTACCATAATTTCCTTGAATCAAGCTACAACCGTAGGTTAATACTTGTAACTTGCTTCTCAAAACCCTCAATAAAGGACTTTCCTTGACGAGTTTCTTACATGACCTTAAGTTTCAAAGGGAGAACATCTGCTAGATTGTGCACACACCCTCGTAATATTAACCTGCATGACATCAAGCCAAATATAAAGTAACCTTGTGCTGAGGAATCTCCTAGGACACTTTCTTTCCGTCTTATGCAGCTCATATGATTTGAGAAATTACTTCACTTCCTTTGTGAACATTCTCATGAACCCTCTTTACTTTTTAACACCTTCAAAGCACATCTCAACACCCTCAATATAATTTATTCAAAGGAGTTACTTGCCTGTATAAGGCCTTAACTGAAAGATGAGATCCTCCCAAATATTTCATAGAACAACCTCTTGTTTGCTTTCTGAGCGTACACTTAGTCCGCCTGATTCTATTCTCAACAAATAACTCACCTCATACCCGGTATTGTAGCTACTAGTGATGTTTCCTTGTATTGCAGCTTGAGAGCTATTATGTTAAACAACCCAGGTTTGTAACAAGTGCTCATCCTCTCTTGTACCTCCGCAACAAGTTTCAAATAATACCCTTGTCCTTTTGGGTAGGTTGTGTTGTCCCCCTCCCCCCCCCCC
>AWOL01S0029480.1:102625-242556 GCA_000715115.1 Nicotiana otophora
CCCCTCTTTAGATCACCCTCTCGATCTAGCTGAGATACTGGTACTATATTTTCTATGGGACTGTGACATTCATTCCTAACCTATTTCGTCTTTAATGCATAGTTAGTACCCTTATTGTGACACATACCTTCCTACCTCCCATGAACTCGTGGTGTTGTTGTACCAGGTTTCCTGAGTTAACCACACCTTCACATCTTTACCAGTAGTCTCACTTTCCATTGTAATATGGAGACATGACCTCCTCTACAACCTTTAGTCTACATCCAGTATCATTCATGTCTGCTACATTCAAAACTATTTCGAAACATGTCCGAAACTCATCCGAGCCCTCGGGCTCCAAACCAAACATCAATACAAGTCTAAAAATATCATATGAACTCACTCGCATGATCAAAACACAAAAATAACATCTAAACTATGAATCAAACACTAAAACACATGAACTTCAAAGTAAAGTTCAAGAATTTCTAAACTTACGAGTAAACATTTGAATCCTATCAAATCAACTCCAAATGACACCAAAGTCTTCAAGAAGTTCCAAATACCATATCAAACATATTCCAAGTCCCAAAATCAAATTTTGAGCTCAATAGCTAAAAGTCAGCCTACGGTCAAACTTTTCAACTTCAACTTGCCAAATTTCGGCAAATCAACACAAATCAACCTACGCACTTTCAAAATCTATTCCGGGCATACGCCCAAGTCCGAAATCACAATACCTTATCGGAGCCATAAAAAACATAGTTTCGAGGTCGTTTCCACAAAAGTCACAGTTTGGTAAATATGTTCTAATTTAAACTTCTAAGTTAAGAATCAAGGGGTCTAAATCAATCCGGAAGCTACCCGGAACAAAACTAACCAATCCCGCAAGTCATAAAATTATAAATACACAGACGTGAAGCATAAAAAAGGATAACAGAGCACAATTACACAAAACGACCGGTTGGGTCGTTACATTGGAAGATGCAAAAATGGGGTTGGGCGGCTGGGAGTTAAAATGAGAGGGTAGAGAGAGTTATATTAGGGTTTTTCATGCCAACCCTTGTAAAAATATCTAATGAGGTCCCCCTTTTTACCCATTGGTTAAAGAAAAATATCATTATTTGCCTCATGGTTATTACACAATGGACAAAATTGTGATTAGTCATATCAAAGGTTATGTCAAATGTGTAGTAACATCACATATCACATCGGATGTTGGCGAAACATTTGCATTTGACCGGACTTGACCCGTATTTTAAATAAACTCGATTGGCTTCCAAGTAATTACTAGACAATGTTATTAATGAAAATATAATTATTTAATTAGAAAATATTGTAGTATTTATTTTAAAATACAACTACTATAATTGTGTTGTAGTAATTATATTTTATTATTGAAAAGATAATTAATTGATAGAATATCCTAATGTTTGAAAATAGGATAATTATCAATAAATTGTTTGAAATTTATAAAAATGCACAAAATGGTAGTATTTAACCAATTGCAATAAAATGATAAAAATTCATGTATTTTGTAAAAATGAGAATAATTATCAATAAATTGAATTACAGTTAAAAATGTGCAAAACACTGCATTGTATCATTTTTTGACGAGGAAGCCTAAATAATTTAATTTTTAAAATATGGAGGATCAAAATTGAGTGTGAACAGTCGTGATTCGTGTAAACCTCACAAACACACCATACAAGAAATGCCTTTAAATCTTGAGTACATGCACAATCAATGCCAACTCCAAATTATGAACTAGATAATTCTTCTCATGGGATTCAACTGTCGTGATTCATAAGCAATCACCCTACTATCCTATATCAATACTGCACCAAAACCAACGCGTGAAGCATCACAAAACAGTGTGTATGCCCCTCAACTTATGGGCAATACCAACACTAGGGTTGTAGTCAAAGCAACCTTGAGCTTCTGGTAGCTCTTCTACATTCATCGGAACATCTAAAAGGAACACCCTTCGGAGTCAACTAAGTCAATGGATCATTAATGGACGAGAACCCCTCCTTAGAATGACGCTAGTAGGCTACCAAACCCAAGAAACTCCTGATCTTTGTAGTTGTAGTAGGTCTAGGCAAACTCTAAACTGCCTCAATCTTCTTGGGATTAATCTTAATACCATCACCAGACACTATGTGACCCAAGAATACAACTGAGTCCAACAAACACTCACATTTAGAAAACTTAGCACAAAGCTCCTTCTTGTTCAAGTTCTAAAGAACAATCCTCCAATGCTGGCTTCCTAGCTAGTGCGAGAGTAAACCAAGATGTCATCAATGATCACTATCACAAAGGGGTCCAAATAAGGCTTTATGTCACGCCCCAAACTCAGGGAGTGCTACCGGCGCTCAACCGAGTGAACCCGGCCGAGAAAGCCTGTTAGATTTTCTTCTACCCAAACTCATCCATGAATAAAGAGGAGATGTACTCCATTAATCAAACACTGTAAAAGATTTCATTAATAACTTCCATTTCATTCCAATTAGCATCTTCATTCATAATTTCCAAAACATTACGAGTTTATAGATATAATGAAAAACATCTTTGCCAAATAGCAACATTTCTATTTCAATTCCCAACATCATACACCACCCACAAACCTGTCTACGGAGCCTCTAAGTATGGCAGAAGAATAGTATGAAAGTGCCAGAAACAAGGCCCCGGCTATACCTCAAGACACAATGCACAACCCAAATGACATCAGGCCCGGAATAGAGTAGGGCTCACCAAAATCTGCTGAATAGAGAGCGACTTCTAATGAGGACCAAAGTTGTCAGCTGATGAACCACCTGCATCCATTAAAGATGCGGTGCCCCCGGCAAAAGGGACGTTAGTACATATGGAATAGTACTAGTATGTAAAGCTAACTGTCCACTTTCAAAATAGAATGCCAAAAAAAGAAAGGGAAAATCATAGAAACAGCAAGCCACAATCAGTGATAACAAATACCAAGTTAAAACATAATAATTTCCAAAATACGAACTTCACACACAATTTTGGTTGGGAGATCATTAGAACTGATATATCACTATTCACAACATTACCTTTTACAATACCAATACCACTGTACTATTAGTACGGAGTCCGATCAGGACCCAATCGGCTAGGTCATCTCATTAGAGACGTCAATCACAATCACTATCAGTACCAATATGTTACGCCCCGCAGTATTACGTCGATATTAGGCCCTGTAGTATTATATTACGATGATGTTACTCCCTATAGTATTGTACGTGAAATTACCGTAAGATAATTGACCTCAGTTCAAGGACAAGATTATTTGGGGATTATAAGTATTATGATATTTCAAACAAGTGATAAGTAAATTCGTGAAGGTGAAAGGGTAAGCGAAACGAAGAAAATGAGTTTCATCGAAGTTTGACAATTTGGGATAAAATACGGTCAAAGCTATAATTCCCCATATTTATAGACTAGTACCATACAAGGTACCACATGACCATGATAGTAAGGTGTATAAGATATGTTAAAAGTAAGTAGTAATTTAAGTAATTTGAGATAATTTTTAATTATGTGAATAATTGGATAATTATAAATTTTTAGTGGGAGATTAATTAAGTAATTAAGCATAATATGGATAAGACTAAGTGCTCCTAACATGGAAGCCAACAAAGTCACAAAAATTTGACTCTAAAAATCACATAAAGGGTGGCAAAATGTGGAGAAGTTTTGGCCAACAAAGTCACAAAGTGGGGGCCCACAAACCTCCAAGATAAGAGATTATTATACACAATTCAAGAGGGAAAAGCTTATGGATGAAGCTGCCGAGAAACCTTGCAACAAATAAAAAGGTGATTATTGTCTTCCTAGTGGTCACGGCAAAGAGGGCACTTGCGACTTAATTGTATGGAGCTTTGCACTTTCAAATATTTCTTTCATTGTTATTTGGATCTTTACTTGTGGAGCCAAAAGTTTTGTAGTACAACAATGCAAATGAAGATTATGACAAAGTGCGGATGAAGCTACAATAAAAAAATCCATATGCGATTACGTTATGTAATAGCAACGGGATTTGCAATTCTAAGAGAGTATGATACAATTTATCTCAAGAACATCATGCGGATATTTTCCTACTTCGATATGTCGTTACGTGTTTTTGCAAAAGACATGTGTTAGAGGGATCGTCAAGAGGATCGGTCCAGGTATGTTAAGGCTATCCCTTCTTTATTTTTGGCATGATCAATACGATACAAACGAAACGAGCAAAATACGCAACTTCCATAAATGACTCTATTCATAGAAATACTAGATATGCTTATATTCTTGATTCCACATGTGTCCTATTATACTATCATTTGTTCATGGGTCTCAGAAAATACGTAAGTTGATAAAGTTTATTTCATGACATTAATCAAAGGCATAATGGTCTTATGACGTTCCGAGAGATTTTATTAACTAAATTCCTATGCATTTCATGCATTTATGTATATGGGATATGGTAAAAGGTTACGGCATTATATACGCACCACCACCTAATTAGCTGCTATACGTTGATGATTTGCCCATAGTGGCCGAGATGATATGATGGGATTCCCTCAGAGGCTTGATGATGTTATGAACGCATAAACCTATGCATGGTATGACATTTATACGCATATGCATGGCATTGTAAATTTTATTGATTCACGGAGTTATTCAGATGTACATGTTGAGTCTTTTACTCCTTGTTTCTCATGTCTATTATTTATTGATTTTCATCCCTTACATACTCGGTACATTATTTGTACTGACGTCCCTTTTGCCTGGGGACGCTGCATTTCATGCCCGCAGGTCCCATTAGACAGGTTGAGAGTCCTCCAAGTAGGCTATCAGCTCAGCGGAAGGTGTTGGTGCGCTCCATTTGCTCCGGAGTTGCTATTTGGTCGGTATGATTAGGACATGGTATCGATTGGTATGGCGGGTCTCTGTCCTGACCTATATGACAATTATGTATTCTTAGAGGCTTGTAGACAGATGTCATGTGTACGGATACTTGTATGGCCTTTTTGACCTATGTTTTGAGTTTACAAATGATCATGTTGGCCTTATAGGCCCGTATATCATGTGTATAAGTTTTTATATCAAGATGGGTCGTCCTACATTGAGTATTCCCTTATGTTTATTATTGTTAGCCCATGATGGCCCGTTTGGCCTATTTGCCAATGATAGTATGATAAGAAAGATATGTTACGTTGGTACTCAGTTGAGTAAGACACCAGGTGCCCGTCGTGACCATTCGGTTTGTCATGATAAAAGTGGTATCAGAGCAGTTCTGTCCTAGGGAGTCTACAAGTCGTGTCTAGTAGAGTCTTATTTATGGGTGTGTTGTGCACCACACTTATAAGCAGGAGGCTACACGGCATTTAGGACTGTCACTCTTGCTTCTTACTCTACATCATGTGGTAGAGCTCAGTTGTAAGAACTCAATTTCCTAAACTCTATCTTATTCATAATGTGACGATGACTACATCTAGAAAGACGGTTGGTAAGGGATTGAATGTGGCTATGGAAGAGTTAAGTCAGAGGAACTCGATTTTGCATGATGCTCATGATGAGTAAATGTGAGGTCTTCAGCAGATCATGTGTGTACTAAGACGTGTAAGCCTCTTGATAAGGAGCCTTAAGGCAAGAATATCTATCCACCCCAATGGTGAAAGGCAATGAGAGATTCAAAAGATAGATATAAATTCCAACAAGTAAAAGAAGCAAAATGAAAAAGGGTGTGAGGTATCCATCTAATGAAGATTATCAATATTTACAATTCATGCAAAGGATGTAAGCCTTTTGAGTTACCTTCAACAATAACAGAGGTATGTACAATTGGCCACACACATCTCATTTATGCCTTATGGAAGCTAACAGAAGTAGTATAAGAGAAGGCATGATATCAGGATCTAGCTGGGGTTAGGGTAACCCAAAATGGTGGATGGATTGTTAGCGTTAGGTGACATTTCCGAAGGATATTGCAAATGTGCTAATAGATCTCTATGTGAGACGCCTAGATGGTGCACTCTAAAATAGTACAACCAGATATGAGTACTACAAAGATAGGAACTGGAAGCCTGAAAGGGATAAATATTAGCTTAGTGTAGCTCCCGTCCCTAGTAAAGAGAGAATGTTAGGCAACCCGAAGAGCCAATGGATGGAGCAGGGGGGGGGGGGCAAAAAGCAAAAGAATGTCTTGTTCGAATTTTCAGAATAAAGTGATAGACATAAATATTAGCAGGGAAATAAGAAGAGAGATAATGAATCATTATGAGTAAGATATGATACATGGATGACAACAGTAGATCAATAAGATGAGAGTATTACAGAGTCTATAGTCAAGTGAAGGAAAAGACGAGAGGTGACAGGCCTTGAGACAACAGAAGAGTATAGGCCATAAAGTCATATCCTCATTTCGAGAAATACGTTTGTGAATCTAACGTGATTACCAGAAGGAAAAGATAGACCCCAGAGTAATACAAACCAGTATGGACTGGTGAACAAGTTAGACTAAACATGAATTAGGGACTGAGTGATTTGATAATGGTCGACATCATAGAATTTCATATTTCGTTGTGGCGATAATAGAATGGACAACATAAGAAGATTCATGAGAAATTCAAAGAATGGTCATTCAGGAAGACGCTTCCCTAAAGCAAGCAATGTGAGCAAGGTTAAGCTTAAGGGACTGTATGTGCCAGTTATATTAAGTGTCACCCTCGCTATTAAGGAATTTTGTTACCTTGGTACAGAAGGATTACCACAAGGCGAGTAAGGGTCATCGATGCTGTGAAAAGACGCCAAAAATAAAAAGGTAAAACATCTATAGGTAGATCGTTATGGCTCTAACTCTTAGTACTCCCCTAAATGGGAGAATATGGAGTGATGTGGCATTAAGACAGAATTAAGTGGTTCTATTAACTATGGAATAGTAAAGGAAGGATGCGATAAAAACAATGAGAAAGGACTGAGATTGCACTTATCCAAACCCTACAGATATTCTATGATTCTAGAACATTATGCAAACACGACGTCAAGGAGAGAAAGTAAGGGTTCCTGCTCGAGATGTTATTAATAGAGAAGGAGCATGTGCTAGATGTAAATTAAGACAAATGAAATAACCCAAGAAAGATTACGCGGAATGTTGATATGAGAATGGGCCAACGAGTAGTTAATAGTTGATTCAGGAAGAGCCTAGTTATGGCTAGACAAGAGGTTACAGAAAAATCAACAGATCGTGCAAGATAAACATAGTGAACCCCAACATGGGGAATTCAGCCTCGCAGATATGACATCGTGATCCTAGAGAAATATTCAGATAGGAGTTGGGGTAGTTAAAGGGAAATATTCAGATAGGCGTTGGGGTAGTTAAAGGTGTCGTATAAGTGTTATAAAAGTAAAAGAGAGTGCTACTGGGAAATAGTCAAAATATCAGTTCAGAAGCAACCCTACAAGCACAAGGGCGTGGAGGTAAGTAACTACGGATAATTATAGGCAAGGAAGGACATCAACATTCCGTCGAGTATACGATGTAATAAGCTCGCAGCTTTACAAGAGTCAGAGGATCCTCCCTTAGTACTACAACAAAATAATAGCTGAGGAAATAAGTAGGAAGGCTTCAACCTAAGCACAGTGACCTAAAGAGGAAGTGGTCTTGTAACAACAGTCTCACAAACACATTGCATGCACTCCATAAGAAAGTGGCACCTATCGTGGCTAATAAGCGGGAAATGAAACCAAAAAAAATATTCGAGATCATATGAGATATACGAATATCTGGCATGCGTAGGAACTAAGATAAGCTAAGTATGCACGTAACAAGGGGACAAAAAGACCAGGAAAAGTAATACCTTACGTTTAGAGAAAGATGAGAAGGAACGAAAAGAATTATTCGATCAATGATCCAAAGTTAATTACGTTATAAACGCACTTAAGATTTCATAGTATTATCCATGCAATATATATGTTGACAATCATACAGTCGTAGAAGACTCCGGTATAAGTTAAAAGAAAGAATTGAGCCCAGGTCATAGACAAAGGATTGAATTGTTAGAAGATTATATCATGAATATTCCATAGCGTCCATGAAGGGCTAAAGTAATAACTAATACCAAGAGCCACAGATCGGAAGATAGCTTAAGCCTACATAAAGTCTGATCGGAAGGAAGAGGAAACTAAAGAGTTACATCAACGAAGTAAATCAGGAGTCTGATTATTGGACCAAGAAAATTATGGACATCATAATTGAGAACATTGCAAAATCACTCTTAATATCAGAGGTACAAGAGAGATAATACAGTAACCATATTCTATAACGGCTCTATGATAAAGCTAGTTAGAAGAGTACCAGCCTTATAAGAAGTCAGTATGAAGCTCCCACCGGATTGTGTATGCACCAGAGGTGCAAGTATTATAATAGAGCTTCTAATTATGGAGGTGAATGATACCTCTGTGGAAGGGAGGTCATGAAAGAGATAGAAGATGTGATGCAAGACTTTAAGGTAAAGTAAGGTAAAGGTGGACAACGTATGAGATATTCAAATGCAGAAGGTTGTGAATAGTCCATACTTTGGAAAGAAGGCTAAAAGCGCTGGGATTCAGTATCCAGGAATGATAGCGGCGTCGTCAGTGGCATATTTTCCAGCCTATGGTTTCTAGGTATCGAGAGGTCTAGTTAAAAGAGTAAAGAAGAGTTTGAGATGATGTGATGTCTCGCTTGATGTTCCATCATAACATAAGGAAATCTATGGTGCAAGCAAGTTGAAGGAAGGTTGCGAGTAGTATAAATGGATATATGTAGGTCGCAAGCTAAAGTATATAAAGAGCGACAAGGTTTTAGGAAGACATTAGTAAGGATAAGGAAAGGCGAGTGAGAAGGCGACGAGAAGGGATAAGTCCTCGGGATTAAGCCCATGAAAACAATAGAGCTAATGGTTTATCTAAGTTATATAAAGCTCAGTATAGCCTGAATGAACTAAAAGGAATCTAAGACTAATAGCATTTAGAAGAGATGGAATGCTTCCCTGGTAATAGAACAAGGGTGTAAGAAAGAGGTCTAAAAGGGGGAATGCCCTGGCCTTTGGATTTATTCAAATAACAGTTGCCTAAACGGCAAGGAGAATATTAAAGTATTCGCAAGAGCTATAGGCTATGAGAATGATAAGTACATCAGTCAACATTCGAGGACGAATGTTCCAAAGGGGGGAATGATGTTATGCCCCACAGTATTACGTCAATGTTACGCCCCGCAATATTATATTACGATGATGTTACACCCTGTAGTATTGTATGTGAAATTGTCGTAAGATAATTGACCTCAGTTTAAGGACAAGATTATTTGGGGATTATAAGTGTTATGCTATTTCAAACAAGTGATAAGTAAATTCGTGAAGGTGAGAAGGTAAGCGAATTGAAGAAAATGAGTTTCGTCGAAGTTTGACAATTTGGGATAAAATACGGTCCAAGCTATAATACCCCATATTTATAGACTAGTACCATACAAAGTACCACATGACCATGATAGTAATGTGTATAAGGTATGTTAAAATTAAGTAGTAATTTAAGATAATTTTTAAATATGTGGATAATTGGGTAATTATAAATTTTTAGTAGGAGATTATTTAAGTAATTAAGCATAATATGGAGAAGACTAAGTTCTCCTAACATGGAAGCCAACAAAGTCACAACAATTTGACTCTTAAAATCACATAAAAGGTGGCAAAATGTGGAGAAGTCTTTGGCCAACAAAGTCACAAATTGGGGGCCCACAAACCTCCAAGATAAGAGATTATTATATACAATTCAAAAGGGAAAAGCTTATGGATGAAGCTGCCGAGAAACATTGCAATAAATAAAAAGGTGATTATTGTCTTCCTAGTGGTCACGGCAAAGAGGGCACTTATGACTTAATTGTATGGAGCTTTTCACTTTCAAATATTCTTTCATGGTTATTTGGATCTTTACTTGTGGAGCCAAATGTTTTGGAGTACAACAATGAGAATGAAGATTGTGATAAAGTGCGGATGAAGCTACAACAAAAAACTCCATATGAGATTACATTATGTAATTGCAATGGGATTTGCAATTCTAAGAGAGTACGACACAATTTTTCTCAAGAACATCATACGGATATTTCCTTGCTTTGATCCGTCGTTATATATTTTTGCAAAAGACATGTGTTAGAGGGATCGTCAAGAGGATCGACCTAGGTATGTTAAGGCTATCCCTTCTTTCTTTTTGGCATGATTAATACGATACAAACGAAACGAGCAAAATACGCAACTTCCATAAATTACTCTATTCATAGAAATGCTAGATATTCTTATATTCTTGATTCCCCATGTGTACTATTATTCTATCATCTGTTCATGGGTCTCAGAAAATACATAAGTTGATAAAGTTTATTTCATGACATTAATCAAAGGCATAATGGTCTTATGACATTCCGAGAGATTTTATTAACGAAATTCTTATGCATTTCATGCATTTATACATATACATTGACCCATGACCAGATGGAGTTATATACGCATATATTATATGTATATGTGATATAGGAAAAGGTTACGGCGTTATATATGCACCACCACCTGATCAGCTGGTATACGTTGATAATTTGCCCACGTGGCCGAGATGATATGATGGGATACCCTCAGAGGCTTGATGATGTTATGAACGCATATACATATGCATGGTATGACATTTTGTCACGCCCCAAGACCGAGAAGCGCGGCCGGCGCTCGACCGAGTGAACCCGACCGAGCAATCCTGTTAGATTTCATTCTACCCAAACTCATCCACGAATAGAGATAATACATATTTTCATTAATTAGACAACAATGTGTTCATGTCTACAATACCAATTCATTATAGTCCCATCATTTTTAAAGTCTCAAATGGACAAGTAATACAACCACAACATAACATGGTTTGTCTTTCCCCAACACGAATACACAACCCACACTATATCTACGGAACCTCTATAGATAAAGATGAGTACAATGATAATGCCGGCAACAAGGCCCCGGCTATACCTCAAACAGAATACACAAAGAACAAAAGATACATGACCCGGGGATGAAGTGGGGCTCACCAAGTCAGCTTGGAAGAAGGTGTATTGCTATCACTGATCAATGTCTCCTACTATGGAACCACCTTCATCCATTTAAAGATGCAGCACCCCCGGCAAAAGGGACGTTAGTACCGTCGAATAGTACTAGTATGAAAATTAGACACCAATTTAATATTCAGAAATACAAGATGAATATGATGAACCAGTGCTGCAATAGTATAATATAGATAACCGTTTAAACCAGAGCAAGCTTATTAAGAGCTATCAATAACATTTATAGGAATTAAGATGAGATCCTCTGTAATCATCTTCACACAAAGCGGCCCCGCCGCCTCACCCGATGTATGCAGGTGGAGGTGTATGTACAATACCACAACTCTACTCAAGCGGCCCTGCCGCCTCACCCCAATGTATGCGGGTGGATGTATAACCGCAGTACTAAGAACCTACACAAGCGGCTATGTTGCCTCACCCCAATGTTTGCAGGTGGAAATGCATCAACGATACCAATACCAACACAAAGAGGCTATGCCGCCTCACCCCAATATATATATGTGGGTGGTGGTGCCACAACAATACCAAACTATACACAAAGTGGTCGTAACGCCTCAGCCCAATGCATACGGGTGGAGGTGCAGTCCCACAATACCATAATCCCTACACAAAGCGGTCAAGACACCTCACCCCAATATATGGGGGTGGAGGTGTATTAAAATCGCAATCTCTACGCAACTTGGCATAATAATTTTTACATAAATCACGACTTGAAATTATAACATGTGGATACACAATCCATAGTTTGAAACACATCCTCAATTTATAATGCAATATGATAAGAGCAATTGAAACACAAATTGAACATATAACTTTATCACAAAACTTATCGGAATATTCGATTTGTAATCAACATCTTGGAACTTACAAGGATAATGGAAATTCCAATTCTTAAAGAAGCATTTAGCCAACATACCTCAATTGAGCTTCCTTAAACTCAAAAACGTTCCGGAATTCTTAGCAACTTCAATCTATTTTATAAATATAACAAATTGAACCAAAATTAGGAAGATGATTATGGTTCTAGCTCATTTGAGCATTTTATCAAACACTAGGTGTGCATTAAGGTTTCATGGCCCTTTTTTTTATGAAGGATTCCATCATCCCACAACCCAATCTTTACTATTTTTAGCTCAACAATATTCCTACACCCTTTGATAACACATGCATGTAACATAAACAACTCTCACGCCCAAATATTATCTTGGTAGTTATCCATTTTCAGATAATTTCGAAACTAGGGTTTAGGGTGTAGAATCTTACCTCTAGGATGAAGACCTAGTGAGCTTTCCTTCCTAATCTTCCAAATCTTGAGAAACAATTGAAGAATAATTATTGAAGAACACCTTCTCACTCTAGAGTGTATTTAGCGAAATAGGGTCGGGTTTTAAAAACCCAAAAATGGAGCTCCAGAACAAGGTATGCGATTGCATAACCAATATGCGGACCGTATATCGATCGCATAATTGGTTACAAAATAGCCAAAAGAAGTGTCTGTGTATGCGGTCACTATGCGGTCCGCATAACTGTTATACGGTCGCATTATGCACCGCATAACAGTTATGCGGTCGCATAGTCGACCGCATAGCTGCTTCCAGAGTGGCCCTCTCCTGCTCACTTCTGCGGCCATTATGTGACCCACAGAGTGATTATACGGTCGCATAATGGACCGCATAAACGGACTTTTCTGCCAAAATTTTTCCTTCACTTTCCTGTGCATTGTTCAACCCAAAAAACATTATTTTTTTTGCAAATTCTACTAGGCTTTACACTTACTTTGAAATTTTCTGAGGTGTTACATTTATATGCATATGCATGGCATTGTAAATATTATTGATTCACAGAGTTATTCAGATGTACATGTTGAGTCTTTTACTCCATGTTTCTCATTTCTATTATTTATTGATTTTCATCCCTTACATACTCGGTACATTATTTGTACTGACATCCCTTTTTCCTGGGGACGTTGCGTTTCATGCCCGCAGGTCCCATTAGACAGGTTGAGAGTCCTCCAATTAGGCTATCAACTCTGCGGAAGGTGTTGGTGCGCTCCATTTGCTCCGGAGTTGCTATTTGGTCAATATGATTAGGACATGTATCGATTGGTATGTCGCGGCTCTGCCCTGGCCTTTATGACAATTATCTATTCTTAGAGGCTTGTAGACATATGTCATGTGTACGGATACTTGTATGGCCTTGTCGGCCTATGTTTTGAGTTTACAAATGATCATGTTGGACTTATAGGCCCGTATGTCATGTGTATAATTTTTTATATCTGGATGGGTCATCCTATATTGAGTATTCCCTTATGTTTATTCTTGTTAGCCCATGACGGCCCGTCTGGCCCATTTTCCAATGATAGTACGATAAGAAAGATATGTTACATTGGTACTCGGTTGAGTAAGACATCGAGTGCCAGTCGTGACCCTTCGGTTTAGGTCGTGACACAATACCACCGCACTTTTAGCACGGAGTCCGATCACGACCCTATCGGCTAGGCCATTTTATTTGAAGACATCAACCACAATCACAATCTCAATCATAATTTCTGTGCAAATATACCACCGTGATTCTAGCACGGAGTCCGATCACGACCCGATCGGTTAGGCTGTCTTATTTGATGACATCAACCAAAATCACAATTTCAATTATAATTTCCAGCACAATCACCACCATGTGTGCGGCATGGTGTCCGATCACGACCCGATCGGCTAGGCTGTCTTATTCGAGACATCAACCCTTTTATATCAATCTATCTCATCCGAATTAAGAGAAATAATTTTATCACATCAATCTCATCCCAAATAAGGGGAATAATTCACAAAAATAACATAGGTGCAAATGTATTTACCTCATCATCTTTCACATTGTATAAATCTCCACTAGTATTTTTAACCAATAACAACAACAACAATATTTCCTTGGCTCTTTTGGCAATTCACAAGATTCTTTATTCAAGGCACGGTAGCCATATTTGATATATCACACTTTCATTTCTTCCCTCTCATGTATCATCATCATAAATATCAACATACATATAATATTCAGGAAATCACAACTTTAAGTTCATTAGATATGAACAATTTAAGCACAATAGATTTCTTTCCGAGAAATGGAGTAAAATAATTGGCAATTGATGCGCAAGTTAAAATCATCAACAAATGACACACCATTTATTCTTGACATATTTTTTCCCACAAAGAGCAATACACAATTTTCACTCACGAATATGTAAGAACGCAAAACACATTGAAAATACTCACAAATCATAGCGTCTGTTAAAACAACCACATATGAGCATGACTTGAGTTCATAAGCTTTTAGGTAATTCTATTTTCGATATCAATTTTGGAACAGTTGAATCAAAGCCCATTTCATAATCTTTCTCACATCATCTTATTTCATTGGCACCATTGGCTACAAGTATAACTTTCACTCTTGGCACATTGACCACACTTTATATTACCAATTCACTTATTTTACTTCCATTAATCTTTATAGATTACAAACAATAAGACATTTCCAATCAGGACTTTAGGTACACATATGAGCAATTAAGAGTCTTAAGCATATTGAGATTCTCTCACACAATTTGGCATCATAGCCTTCATATGAAATATGTCTCAAAGACATAACATTTTAATACACATATCATTCTTGAACACATTCCCAAAGGATAACATAATGTGATAGGAACATTCGTAACACGTGTTGAATACATAATTCTCGACACTTTTCTTATTCAGGACAATCGAATTTATTGGGAACATCTCGGAACATAGAAAAAGGAACTTGAGACAACCATATTTGAAACCCACGATAACATCATGGAATTCAATTCTAAGAGAGTAGTTTAGCCAACATACCTTGCTTTGAGCTTTCCTTAAATTACTACAACGTTCCGAAAATTCTAGCAATCTCAATCTATTTTGAGACATAACAAAATTGAACCATTATTAGGAAGATATTCATGGTCTCAGCTAATTTAAGAATTTTATCAAACACTAGGTGTGCATTAATGTTTCAAGGTCCTTTATGGAGGATTCCATCATCCCACAACCCATTCTTTACCATTTTTAGTTCAACAATCTTCCTACACCCTTTGATAAAATATGCATGTAAGATGAACAACTCCCATGCCCAAATTTATCTTGCTAATTACCCAATTCTAGACATAATTCAAAATTGAGGGTTAGGGTGTAGAATCTTACCTCTAGGATGAAGACCTTGTGGGTTATCCTTGTTAATGTTCCAAGATTTGAGCAAGAATTGAAGAACAATTATTGAGTAACATCTTCTAACTCTAGGGCACTCTCTCTCGCTCTAAAATATCAGATTTTTGGCAAAACATGGTCCACTGCATCTATTTAACGAAGTTGGGTCGGGTTGTAAAAACTCAAAAATGAAGCTCCGGAACAAGGTCTGCGATCGCATAATAGATATGCGGACCGTATATTTGCCGCATAATTGGCGTCCAAAACTGGCAAAAATCTGCTGGGTGTGCGGTCACTATGCACCCGCAGACCTGTTCTGCGGTTGCATAAGAACCGCAAAATAGTTCTACGGTCGCATAGTCGACCGCAGAATGGCATCCAAAACTGCCCCTCTCATGCCTCACTCTACGGTCATTATGCGGTTTGTAGAGTGATTCTGCGGTCGCATAATGGACCACAAAAACGCATTTCTCTACCAAAAATTTTCCTTTATCCCTCAGTGCATTGTTCAACCCAAAAAGTCCGAGCCGTGGTGAGCAAGCTCGCTGCGAAGAATTTATACAATCCTAAAACACGTAAGCCCAATTCGGTACCATGAAACATTATTTTCTTTTTGTAATATTTTACTGGGCTTTAAACTTAAGTACTTCGAAATTTTCTGGGGTGTTACACTTTAACATCCGTTTCATCAAATCCATGAATGCCACTAGAGAATTAGTCAAACCAAATGACATCACCAAGAACTCATAATGACCATAGCGAGTCCTAAAATTCGTCTTAAGGATATCTTAAGCCCTAATCTTTACCTGATGATAAGCCGACCTCAAGTCAATCTTAGAGAACGCCTTAGCACCTAGAAGTTGATCAAACAAATCATCAATACGAGCTAATGGATACTTATTCCTAATATTAACCTTGTTTAACTACCTATAATTAATGCACATTCTCATAATACCATTCTTATTCTTCACAATCAACATCGGAACACCCCAAGGAGAAACACTCGGTCTAATGAACCCCTTGCCAAGCAAATCTTGCAACTTCTCTTTCAACCTTTTTGACTCGGCTAGAGCCATGCGGGATGGTGGAATAGACATTGGCTGAGTGCTTGGAACCAAGTCAATACCAAAATTAATATTCATTTCTAGTGGCATGCCCGGTAGATCTATAGGAAACACCTCTGGGAAATCTTTCACAACCGGCTCTGAATCCATAGGAGGAAACCTCTGCACTAGAATCCTAAATGGAAGTCAAATATGCTAGACACCCCTTCTCAATCATATGATGAGCCTTTAAAATGAAATCACCCTCCCCGTAGAATAACCAAGTGACCCTCTCGAATCTAGTCTAGGCAACCCTAGCATAGGTAAAGTCACAATCATGGCGTGATAATCCAAGATAGCGTGATATGGAGATAATTAGTCCATGCCAAGAATCACCTCAAAATACATCATGTCCAACAACAAAAGATCAACCATCGTGTCATTAACATTAATACTAACCACACAAGACCGACAAAACCCAATCCACCTGTTGCACCTCATATTTTTGTACGTGAAAATATGCCATAAGTAAATTGATAAAAGCTCGGAAATTAGATGTTACATCCCCGCATTTTCGTACGTTAAAGTTTTGTCGTAAGTTAATCGACGTAAACTCGAGAATGAGATTATTTTTGAGGTTATAAGTATTATGCTATTTCAAACAAGCGATAAGTAAATTCGTGCAGGTGAGAGGGTAAGCGAATCGAAGAAAATAAGTTTCGTTGAAGGCTGTCAATTTGAGATAACATACGGTCCGAGCTATAATACCCGGTATTTATGGATTAGTACCATACAAGGTACCACATGACCATGATAGTAAGGTGTATAAAGTGTGTTAAAAGTAAGTAGTATTTTAAGTAATTTGAGATAATTATTAATTATATGGGTAATTGGTTAATTATTGGATTAGTGAGGATTAATAAGGTAATTAAGGAAATGATGGATAGGGATTAATCTCCCAACGTTGCAGCAAATCAAAGCCCAATTGGTGACCCTTAAATCACATTGCAAGGTGGCAACAATTGGAGGGATTTTGATGGCCACGTCTTACAAAGTGGGGCCCACACCACCAAGACATAAAGTCTCTCTAATTCACAAAATGGAATGCTTTCATATACTATGTAACGTGTGAGGCTTCAACAAAGAGTTCAAACAACATTTCTTAGCATCTTAGCAATGTGAGATTTTGCAATTTTAAGGGAATACGGTGCAATCTTTCTCAAGAATATCATACGGATTTTTTCCTACTCAGATCTTGCCGTTTTGTGTTTTGTCGCAATTAACGTGTGTTAGAGAGATTGTCAAGAGAATCGGTTCAGGTATGTTAAGGATATCACTTCTCTCTTTTTGGCATAATTCATACGATACAAATGAAACGAGCAAATGCACAACTTTTATAAATGACTCTATTCATAGAATTACTAGTGGTGCCTATGTTCTTGATTTTCCTTGTCAATTATTATTATATCTTTTGTTCATGGGTCTCAGAAAAATACGTATTTGATATAGTTTATCCGAAAGGTATATTGATCTTATGACATTCCAAGAAACCTTATTAACGCACTTCTTATGCATTTCATGCATTTGTACATGTACATTAATCCATGACCAGGTGGCGTTATATATGCGTATATTATATGTACATGGGATAGGAAAAGGTTATGGCGTTATATACGCACCACCACCTGATCAGCTGGTATACGTTGATGATTTGCCCACAGTGGCCGAGATGATATGATGGGATGCCCTCAGAGGCTTAATGATGTTATGTACGCATATACCTATGCATGGTATGATATTTTATACGCATATGCATGACATTATAAATATGAAATGATTCACAGAGCTATTCAGACTTACATGTTGAGTCTTTTACTCCATGTTTCTCTTATGTCTTTTATTTACTCATTTTCATTCCTTACTTACTCGGTACATTATTTGTACTGACATCCCTTTTGCCTGGGGACGTTGCGTTTCATGCCCGCAGGTCCCGATAGACAGGTTGAGAGTCCTCTAAGTAGGCTATCAGCTCAGCAGAAGGTGTTGGTGCGCTCCATTTGCTCCGGAGTTGCTTATTTGGTCAATATGATTTGGACATGTATTGATTAGTATGGCGGGGCCATGTCCCGACCATTATGGTATTTATCTAGTCTTAGAGGCTTGTAGACATATGACATGTACGTGAAAGATTGTATGGCCTTGTCAGCCTATGTTCAGTATACGAGTGATCATTTTGGTCATATAGGCCCGTATTCATATGTACACATATACCTCAGAGGCTTGAAGATGTTATGTACGCATATACATATGCATGATATGACATTTATACGCATGACATTATAAATATGAAATGATTCACAGAGCTATTCAGACTTACATGTTGAGTCTTTTACTCCATGTTTCTATTATGCATTTTATTTACTTATTTTCATTCCTTACATACTCGGTACATTATTGATACCGACGTTCCTTTTGCCTGGGGACACTGCGTTTCATGCGCGCAGGTCCCGATAAACAGGTTGAGAGTCCTCCAAGTAGGCTATTAGCTCAACGAAAGGTATTGATGCGATTCATTAGCTCCGGAGTTGCTTATTTGGTCAGTACGATTTGGACATGTATTGATTAGTATGGCGGGGCCATGTCCTGATCTTTATGGTATTTATCTACTCTTAGAGGCTTGTAGACATATGTCATGTACGTGAAAAATCGTATGGCCTTGTCAGCCTATGTTCAGTATACGAGTGATCATTTTGGTCTTATAGGCCCGTATGTCATATGTATAAGTTTGTATTACATGTTGGGTCGTCAAATGTTGAGTATTCGCTCATGTTTTACTCTACTTATCTCACGATAGCCTCTCCAGCTCATTTACCTATGATAGTATGATATGAAAGATACGTTACGTTGGTACTCGGTTGAGTAAGGTACCGGGTGCCCGTCGCGGCCAATCGGTTTGGGTCGTAACAAAAGTAGTATCAGAGCAGTTCTGTCCTAGGAAGTCTATAAGTCGCATCTAGTAGAGTCTTGTTTATGGGTGTGTTGTGCACCACACTTATAAGCAGGAGGCTATAGGGCATTTAGGATTGGCACTCTTTCTTCTCACTCTAGATCGTGTGGTAGAGCTCAGTTGTAAGAACTCAACTTCCTAAACTCTATCTTATTTATAATACAACGATACCTATATCCAGAAAGAGAGTTGGTAAAAGATTGCATGTGGATGTGGAAGAGTTGAGTTAGAGGAACTCGATTTTGCATAATGTTTATGATGAGTAAATGTGAGGTCTTCAGCAGAACATGTGTGCACTAAGACGTGTAAGCTTCTTGATAAGGATCTCTAAGGCAAGAATATCTATCCACTAGTATGGTAAAAAGGAATAAGAGAATCGGAAGGTAGACACAAGTTTCAGCAAGTAAAAGAAGCAAGATGAAGAACGGTACGAGGTACCCAGTTAATGAAGATTAACAGTATTTACAATTGAAGCAGAGAAATATAACCATTCTGAGTTACTTTCAACAGTAACGAAGATATATACAATTAGCCACACCCATCTCAATTTTGCCCTATGGGAGCTAATAGATATGGCTTAAGAGAAGGACGGGATATCAGGATCCGACTGGGGTTAGAGTAACCCAAAATGGAGGATGGATTGTTAGTGTTAGTTGACATTTTTGAAGGATAGTGCAAATGTGGTAATGGATCTCCTTGTGAGACACCTAGATGGGGCACTCTAAAATAGTACAACTAGATATGAGTACTACAAAGATAGGCACTGGAAGCTTGGAGGGGATACATATTATCTTAGTATGGCTCCCGTCCCTAGTAGAAAAAGAATTTTTGCCAAACCGAGGAGCCAGTAGATAGAGCAAGGGGAGCTAAAAGCAAAAGAATGTCTTATTGAAGATTTTAGAATAAAGTGATAGACAGAAATGTTAGTAGGGAAATAAGAAGAGAGTTAATGAAGTATTATGAGTAAGATGTGATACATGGATGGATGATAACGGTGGATAAAAAAAGGAGGTGACAGGCCTTGAGACAACAAAAGAGTATAGGCCATAAAGTCATATCCTCATTTCAAGAAATAAGTTCGTGACTCTAGCGTGATTACCAGAAGGGAAAATTAGACCCAGAGTAATACAAATAAGTATGGGCGGTGAACAAGGTAAAAACTAAACATGAATTAGGGATTGAGTGATTTGATAATAATCGGCATTATGAGAATTTCAGAGATTGCGTTTAGGCAATAATAGAATGGATGACAGAAGAATAACCTTTAAAGGTCATTCAGGAAGACGCTTCCCTAAAGCAAGAAATGTGAGCAAAGTTAAGCTTAAGGGACTATGTGTGCCAGTTATACTATCCCTTGTGATTAAGGAATTTTGTTATCCTTGGTACAAAAGGATTACCGCAAGGCGAGTAAGGATCATCGATGATGTGAAAAGACGTCAAGGATGAAGAGGTAAAACATCTATAGGTAGATCATTTTAGCTCTAAATCTTAGTACTCCCCTAAAGGGGGGAATATGGAGTGATGTGGCATTAAATCAGAGTTAAATGATCCTAGTAACTATGGAATGGTAAAGGAATAATGTGATAAAGATGAGAAAGGAATGAGATTACACTTATCCAAATCCTCAGATATGCTACGATTCCAGAACATTATGCAACCACGACGTCAAGGAAAGGAAGTAATGGTTCCTGCCGGAGATAATATTGATAAATAAGGAGCCAGTGCGAGACGTAAGTTAAGACAAAGGAAATAACCCTAGAAAGGTTACGCGGAATATTGATATGAGAATGGGCCAACGAGTAGTTAGTAGTTGATTCAGGAATAGCCTAGTTATGGCTAGACAAGAAGATACAGACAAATTAACAGATCGTGCAAGATAAACATAGTAAACCCCAACATGGGAAATTCAGTCTCACAGATATGACATCGTGACACTTGAGAAATATTCAAATAGGAGTTGGGGTAGTTAAAGGTACCATATGAGTGTTAAAGAAATAAAAGAGAGTGCCACTAGGAAGATAGTCAAAATATCAGTTCAAAAGCAACCCTACAAGTACAACGGCGGGGAGGTAAGTAACTACAGATAATTATAGGCGAGGAAGAACGTCAAAAATTCTATCGGGTATACGATGTAATAAGCTTGCAGCTTTACAAGAGTCAGAGTGCCCTCCATAAGTGCTACAATGAAAGACTAGCTGAGGAAATAAGAAAGAAGGCTTCAACCTAAACATAGTAACTTGAAGAGGAAATGGTCTTGTAAAAAAAGTCTCACTACAATATTGTATGCACTCCATAAGAAAGTGGCACCTACCGTGGCTAGTGAACGTGAAGTAAAAATCAAAAGTAATATTCGAGATCATATGAGTTGTACGAATATTTCGGCATGCATGGGAACTAAGATAAGCTAAGTATGCACGCAACAAGGGGCAGAAAGCTGAGAAGGAACGAAAGCAATTATTCAATCAATGATCCAGAGTTAGTTACATTATGAACGCACTTAAGACGGAGTATTATCCATGCAGCATATATGTTGACAATCATACAGCCGTAAAAAACTCCGGTGTAAGTTAAAAGAAAGAATTGAGTCCGGGTCATAGACAAAGGATTAAATTGTTTATCATGGATATTCCATAGTGCCCATGAAAGGTTAAAGTAATAACTAATACCATGAGTCACAGATCGGAAGGTAGCTTAAGCCTACATACAGGCTGATCAGAGGGAAGAGGAAACTAAAGAGGTACATCAATTAAGTTAATCAGGAGTCTGATTATTGGACCCAAAAAGCAATTATAGAAATCATGATTGACAACATAGCAGAATCATTCTTAATATCGGAGGTACAAGAGAGATAGTACAACAACCATATTCTATGACGACCCTACGATAAAACCAGTTAGAAGAGTATCAGCCTCATAAGAAGTCAGTATGAAGCTCCCACTGGATTGTGTATGCACCAGAGGTGCAAGTATTATAATAGAGCTTCACGTTGTGGATGTAAATTATACCTATATGGAAGGGAGGTCATGAAAGAGGTAGAATATGCGATGCGAGACTTTAAGGTAAAGTAGGGTAAAGGTGGACAACATACGGGATACTCAAATACAGAAGGTTGTGAATAGTCCATACTTCTGATAGAAGGCTAGAAGCGTTAGGGATTCAGTATCCAGTAAGGATAGCGGCATCGTCAGTGGCAACTATGGGTTCTATGTATCGAGTGGTCTAGTTAAAAGAGTAAAGAAGAGTTAGAGACGATGTGATGTCTCGCTTGATGTTCCAGAATAATATAAGGAAATCTATGGTGCAAGCACGTTGAAGGAAGGTTGCGAGTAGTATAAATAGATATGGGCAGGTCGCAAGCTAATGTATGGTAAAATGACAAGGTTTAAGGAAGACATGAGTAAGGATAAGAAAGGGCGAGTGAGAAGGTGACGAGAATGGATAAGTCTTCAAGATTAAGCCCATGAAAACAAGAGAGTTAATGGTTTCTCTAAGTTATAGAAAGCTCAGTATAGCCTGAAAGAACTCAAAGGAGTCTAAGACTAATAGCATTTAGAAGAGATGGAATGCTGCCATGGTACTAGAATAAGGGTCTAATTGTGATAGATAAAGGATGACGTTTGGGTCTTCGATTGAGTAATGATTTGAAGAAAAAAAAGGGGGATTTCATGAATTGTACAGGATTAAAATACCCACATAAGGTGAATCACATTGGGATGCTATGAAATACGGTTATGGAAGTATGGTATCGCCCCCAGGTGGATCGAGAAAATCACTTCAAATGTTCCTCGATGCAACGTGAGACCTATTAATTACGTAAGAGGTTTCAAGTTATCAGTGGTAGATTATATATCAATATTGAAGTGAATCAATAATGGATGGATAAAAGTTACAAGTATGAGATGAGATTAGGCCGTCATTCTTGAGATGAACAGTAATGAGGAAGCATTAAAGGACTTAGATTTATACATATGGGATAAGCAACGAGAGTAACCTGGAGTTTGGTAGTAAATCAAAGTAAGAGTTATGGTATAGTATGACCTACTTAGATGTAGTAAAGCCATAGACGCCCAGAGGGATAGCTTGTCAAAATTCTGTATATGTTCACCAAGTGAGGCCTAGAGATTGGCTAAAAGCTGGAGGGAAGAGTTGCATAGGCGCACATACAAGGAAGAAGTCGTACAGGCTACATGACAGAAGATAGCAAGAGTTATGAGATTGGAAGAATTCCGACGACAGGTCGGGGGCTGAGAAAGAGGCCTAAAGGTGGGGAATACACTGGACTTTGGATTTATTCACGGAACAGTTGCCTAGATGGCAAGGAGAGTACTAAAGTATTTGCAAGAGCTATAAGTTTTGATAATGAAAAGTGCATCAGTCAACATTCGAGGACAAATGTTCCAAAGGGGGGAATGATGTTACACCTCATGTTTTCGTACGTGAAAATACGCCATAAGTAAATTGATAAAAACTCATAAATGAGATGTTACATCCCGCATTTTCGTACGTTAAAGTTTCATCCTAAGTTAATCGATGTAAGCTCCGGAGTGAGATTATTTTTGAGGTTATCAGTATTATTCTATTTCAAATAAGTGATAAGTAAATTCGTGAAAGCGAGAGGGTAAGCGAATCGAATAAAATGAGTTTCGTTGAAGGTTGTCAATTTGGGATAAAATACGGTCCGAGCTATAATACCTGGTATTTATGGACTAGTTACCATACAAGGTACCACATGACCATAATAGTAAGGTGTATAAAGTGTATTGAAAGTAAGTAGTATTTTAGGTAATTTGAGATAATTCTTAATTATATAGGTAATTGGTTAATTATTGGATTAGTGGGGATTAATAAGCTAATTAAGGAAATGATGGATAAGGATTAATCTCCCAACGTGGAAGAAAATCAAAGCCCAATTGGTGACTCTTAAATCACATTGCAAGGTGGCAAACATTGGAGGAATTTTTGTGGCCAAGTCTTACAAAGTGGGGCCCACATCACCAAGACTTAAAAGTCTCTCTAATTCACAAAATGGAATGCTTACAACTACTATGTAACGTGTGAGGCTTCAGCAAAGAGTTCAAATGAAATTCCTTAGCATCTTAGCAACGTGAGATTTTGTAATTTTAAGGGAATACGGTGCAATCTTTCTCAAGGATATCATACGGATTCTTCTCTACTCCGATCTTTCCGTTACGTGTTTTGTCGCAATTAACGTGTGTTAGAAGGATTGTCAAGAGAATTGGCTCAGGTATGCCAAGGCCATCCCTTCTTTCTTTTTGGCATGATTCATACGATACAAACGAAACTAGCAAATGCACAACTTTCATAAATGACTCTATTCATATAATTACTAGGGGTGCCTATGTTCTTGATTTCCCTTGTGAATTATTATTATATCTTTTGTTCATGAGTCTCAGAAAAATACGTATTTGACAAAGTTTATCCAAAAGGCACATTGATCTTATGACATTCCGAGAAATCTTATTAACGCACTTCTTATGCATTTCATGCATTTATACATGTACATTGACCCATGACCAGATGGCGTTATATACGCATATATTATATGGATATGGGAAACGGTTATGGCATTATATACGTACCACTACTTGATCAGCTGGTATACGTTGATGCTTTGCCCCCAGTGGCCGAGATGATATGATGGGATGCCCTCAGAGGCTTAATGATGTTATGTACGCATATACCTATGCATGGTATGATATTTTATACGCATATGCATGACCTTATAAATATGAAATGATTCACAGAGCTATTCAGACTTACATGTTGAGTCTTTTACTCCAAGTTTCTCTTATGTCTTTTATTTACTGATTTTCATTCCTTACATACTCGGTACATTATTTGTACTGACATCCCTTTTGCCTGGGGACGTTGCGTTTCATGCCCGCAGGTCTCGATAGACAGGTTGAGAGTCCTCCAAGTAGGCTATCAGCTCAGCGGAAGGTGTTGGTGCGCTCCATTTGCTCCGGAGTTGCTTATTTGGTCAATATGATTTGGACATGTATTGATTAGTATGGCGGGGACATGTCCCGGCCATTATGGTATTTATCTATTCTTAGAGGCTTGTAGACATATGACATGTACGTGAAAGATTGTATGGCCTTGTCAGCCTATGTTCAGTATACGAGTGATCATTTTGGTCATATAGGCCGGTATGCATATGTACAAGTTTGTATTACATGTTGGGTCGCTAAATGTTGAGTATTCCCTCATGTTTTATTTTACTTATCTCACGACAACCTCTCCGGCTCATTTACCTATGATAGTATGATATAAAAGATACGTTACGTTGGTACTCAGTTGAGTAGGGTACGGGGTGCCCGTCGGGGCCCATCAGTTTGGGTCGTGACACCACCATACTAGATTCTCCAACTAACATAGGCACATAAATCAGAATATTCAAAGAATCGTGGTATATACCCAAATATAATGCAAATTAAGATTACATCTACGAATAATTATGACCCGGATCAAACAATTCTGAAGAACCTCTATGACAAACTAAATTAATACATGTAATGACTGCATCACATGCAACTTTCTCTAGTCTACCAGGAAAAGCATAGCAACGAGCCTTACCTCCACCCGCCTGGCCTCCACCTCTAGGACGATCTCTAACTGTATGACCTCTATCTCTAGATGGCTGGGCAGGTAGTGTAGCAATTAATGCTGGAATATTAGCTTGAGTACCCTGCTGAGATATACCACTCTGAAGCCTCGGACAATCGCTCCTCATATGCCTCGAATCTCCACACTCATAGCAACACATCTGTTGGCATGGCTGCTGAGACTGTGTTACCCTTAGGATTAGGATAACCACTAAAAGAAACCTAAACCTAGAGATCCACTATAAGAATCACATGGGCAAGGTATGCCACATATTTACTAGTTTAAACGAGCACTCTGAATCTCATGAATAACTGGAGCACCAAAAGAAGCCCGGAATGCTGACTGAACTATCCTGCTAGGATGGCCTCTATCATGATGGCCCTTGTCTAATTAAAGCGTAGGCACCACTAAATCCTACAATGCCATGAGGCTTCCCTCTCTCCCTCCTCTTTTCCTACGAATACGCTCTAACCTCCTAACAATCTCCACATCATGGTGGAATGTAGTCTTAATCTCGACCTCTCATTCCATCTTGTACCTGATACCGTAATTGAGACCCTCGATAAACCTCCGCACCTTCTCCTTCTCCGAGGGAATAAAAAAACTGCATGGCGCGATGACTCTGTGAACCTCATCTCATACCAAGTAACTATCATACCATCCTTGTGTAAATGCTCATGCTGGCTACGCAACTTGGTTCTCCAAGTGAGTGGGATGAACTTCTCCAGAAAAAGAGTCGAAAATTGAGTCTAAGTGATAGGAAGTGACCCGGTTGGCCTGCTCTGCTCATAATGTCTACCACCACCTCTTGGCTAGCCCTCTCAACTAAAAATTAATGAAATCAACTCCATTGGACTCCAAAAGTCAAATTGGGAAAATCTCATGATACCCATCAAAGAAATCATGAGCATCCATTAAGGGATCACCATCCAAACGTGGAGTATCCAACTTCTGTAACTTATCCATCGTCTTCTGCTCATCAATAGACATAGCAGGCCTAACCTCTAGCCTAACTGTAGTAATAGCCTAAACAAGTGGTGGAATAGTTGGAACTCCTAGGGTCTAAAACATACTAGTGGCTTGCTCTAGAGTGTGAGTAGCTAGGGTCTGGGCTCCTTCTTCATCCGCGAGAATCATCCTAGCCAGCGCCAATGTAATGAACCAACCAGTCATTTTGTGTATATGTGTCGCATTTCCCATTTTGATGTTTCACACATGTGTAATTTAGGTCTTATGACTTCCGGGGCTGATTGGCTTTGTTCTGACAAGATTTTGGTATGATTTAGACCTTTTGGCTCTTGGCTTAGAAGCCTAACTTAACTATGTTGATTAATGTTTAACTTTTTTGAAAACAACCCCTGAACAGTTTTGTTATGCCCAAAATCGAATTCAGAATTTTGGGCTTGGGCTTAAAAGTTTGACCGTAGGTTGATTTACGGTTATCGGGTTCAGAATTATGTTTTGGGACTTGGAATAGGTCTGTTATGCAATTTCGAACTTCTCTGCAAAATTTGGTTTCATTTGGAGTTTATTTGATAGGATTCAGTCGCTTGGTTACAATTCCCAACTCACTCCTTTCACTTTGAAGCATCTTTAATCACGGCTTTCATTACACGCATGAGTAAATAAGAGTCTTAAGCACATCGAGATTTCTTACACAATTTGGCGTAATAGCTTTCATTTAAAACACGACTAGAAGTCATAACATTTTAATACGTAACCCATACTTTGACAACATTCCAAAAGGATAACATAACATGATAAGAGCATTTGGAACCCATATTGAACATATATCTTTCGGCATAAAGCTTATTCGGAATAATCAATTTATAATGAACAACTCGGGACTTATAAGAACATCGTGGGATTCAATTCTAAGAGAGAAGTTTATCCAACATAGCTTGATGGAGCTCTTTAGTAATACTAAAACCTCCCACTACTCTTACAACTTCAATCTACATCAAAATTCAATTGGACCAATATTAGTAAACATTTCCAGGTTTTTGGTCATTTTGGCATTTTATCAAACACCTAGAGTGCATAACATTCAACTACTTCTACTAATGGTGTTTCGATATACCGATTCGATCCGAGCTCTCTTATTGAGAATGCATCCAACAATCCCTCCTTCCCACCAACAAGAGATACTATAACATCCTTTGTCCACTAACTACCTTCTTAGTACCATTATAATCATCAATGAACTCACATCCACCAAATGTTACTAATTAACTCATTACAAAATCTCTACAATACCCAATAATCTAGGTTAAGCACTTATGGCTTCCAATCACCATCCCATAAGTGCTAACACTTATTTCTTGCTCATATATTCACTAACAATCCATGCATGTAGGTTTAAGGGTGAAAGATTACCTCTTGTAGACCAAATCTTGAAAGTTAACTTTTGGGGTGTTCTTGAGATTTTTAAGAAATCCTATAGAGTCCAATCAAGACCTTGTTGTAACTAGTGATTGAGAAGTGAAATCATATAAAAACACACTTAAAAACTCACGTTAAGTGTGTATTGGAAGCCTTGGCTGGATGGGTGATGGAGAGAAAAGTACTAGTCTTGAAATCCTTTTATTTTTCTCTCTCCCCGCTCAGGTATTAATAGCCCCAGGTTCAGTATTTTTCCACTGGTGCTATCCCTGTGCTATAAGGCTTTTTAGCTCCCTGGTTTGCTAAAATTTTATGCTTCCCTCATGTGTTATAGTTGCGCTATGGGGAGATAGCTCACTGTATTTTCTTTAGTCTTATTGCTTTGAAATTAACATCCAAGTGTTTCCCATTATTACAACACTCGAGATTAATAAAATAATTATCCCCAAGTACCCAAATAACTTTATCCACTACAGAAATTTCTCATGTAGTTTGGGTCTACATTAAATTGTATTCCTAAGCTCGAAATTGCTCGAATTAGCTATAGGAATTCACGGGGCCTATATGCCTATCTCGGCACCACCAAACGTTAAATTTCTTTACGAAATTTTCCGGAGCCTTACATTCTCCCCCGCTTAGGATCATTCGTCCCCGAATGAGGAGTAGAGTCCGTCCCCAAACACTTAACATAACACATCTCTTCTCTCATACAACTCAAGCACCCAAATTTGACTAACTCCCAAATCTTTCGGAAATTTCGACAGCGTTTCCCTTGTAATTGGGCATATCCACCTGTTAGAGAATCTTACAATCAATCCTAAACAACATATAGATAGCACCACATTGCACTATATACATGAAAACATCAACCATGACTCTCGAGGCTAACTCTATGACCTTGCTTACCTTGGTCGTGTCCTTGACTTTTCTTTTCTCCATTACAAGGACAATTAGGCACCTCACACATTATGCATGTTATGTGCATCATTCCTTTAATCCTTAGGCCTTTCTCATTTCGTAGCACGATGTGCAAACATTCCTTGATATTAACAAGGGAACTCCGAGACTAACTCGAAAACTTAACGCACGATTGAGGATAGAAGAAGAGAAACATTTCCTAAATGTTGTTATAGCCTCCCTATTATAAGTGAGGCCGGAAACACACCGATAAGAGGGACTTGTCACGCCCCAAAATCGAGGAGCACGACCGGCGCTCAACCGAGTTAACCCGACCGAGCAAGTCTGTTAGATTTCATTCTACCCAAACTCATCCACGAATAGAGATAATACATATTTTCATTAATTAGACGAAAATGTGTTCATGTGTAGATACCAATTCATTTTCAATAGTTTCATCATTTTTAAAGTCTCAAATGGACAAGTAATACAACCACAACATAACATAGTTTGTCTTTCCCCAACACCAATACACAACCAACACTATGTCTACAGAGCCTCTATATATAAAGAAGAGTACAATGATAATGCCGGCAACAAGGCCCCGGCTATACCTCAAACCGAATACACAAAGTACAAAAGCTACATGGCCCCGGGATGAAGTGGGGCTCACCAAGTCAGCTGGGAAGAAGGTGTACTGCTATCACTGATCAATATCTCCTTCTGTGGAACCACATGTATCCATTTAAAGATGCAGTGCCACCGGCAAAAGGGACGTTAGTACCATCGAATAGCACTAGTATGTATAACTAAACATCCTCTCAATATAATGACAAATAATACAAACAAGATTATCATAATATCAATGAAAGCCTTAATCAACATCAAACCTCAATTTATGATCAAGACAATGTTCAAATTAATTTTCATATCTCACATTGAGAGATTTTTAGTATCGATATACCATTATCCACAATACCATTATTCACAAAACCAAGACCACCCTACTCTTAGCACGGAGTCCGATCACGACCCGATCTGCTAGGCCATCTCATTGGAGACATCAACCACAATTTCTCTCAATATCAATACCACCACCTTTAACATGGAGTCCGATCACGACCCGATCGGCTAGGCTATCCATTAGGGACATCGACCACAATCACAAATTCAATTATAATTTCAAGCACAATCACCACCATGTGTGCGGCATGGTGTCCGATAATGACCCGACCGTCTTATTTGAGACATCAACCTTTTTATATCAATTATCGCATTTCGTATTACTTTCACATCTTTTCATTTCATTGGCACTAATGGCCATAATTATAAGATCATTCTTGGCACGTTGGCCATATTCAGTATTTCATGCTCACCTTATCAATTTCAAATATCATTATCATCATCAACAACAAATACAACACAAATCAAAGTGTGTAGTACACATGTGAGCAATTTAAAGTCTAAGGCACATAGAGATATTTCACAAAAATTGGCATAATAGCCTTTATTTGAACTTGACTTAAAGTCAAAACAACATTAATGCACAGCCCATATTTTAACACATCCTCAATTGGTAACATAACATGAATAAAGCATTTGGGATGCTTGTTGAACATATATCTTTCGACCCAATCTTACTCGGAATAGCCAGTTTAATAATGAATCACTTGGGACTTTCATAATTTATATGAATATCGTGGGATTCAATTCTAAGAGAAGCGTTTAGCCAACATACCTCAATTGAGCTTCCTTAAACTCTGAAATGTTCTGAAATTCTTAGCAACTTCAATCTATTGTAGAAATATAACAAATTGAATCAAAATTAGGAAGATGATCATGGTTCTAGCTCACTTGAGCATTTTATCAAACATTAGGTGTGCATAAGGTTTCAATGTCCTTTTTATGAAGGATTTCATCATCCCACAACCCAATCTTTACCATTTTTAGCTCAACAATCTTCCTAGACCCTTTGATAACACATGCATGTAAGATAAACAACTCTCATGCCCAAAATTTATCTTGCTAGTTGCCCATTTTCAGAAGATTTCGAGATTAGGGTTTAGGGTGTAGAATCTTACCTCTAGGATGAAGACCTTGTGAGCTTCCCTTCTTAATCTTCCAAAACTTGAGCAAGAATTGAAGAAAAATAAAATTATTGAAGAACACTTTCTCACTCTAGGACACTCTCTCTCACTCTAAAATATCAGATTATGTCTCAAAAATGGCCCAAAGAGTGTATTTAACGAAATTGGGTCGGGTTTTAAAAACCCAAAAATAGAGCTCCGGAACTGTTCTGCGATCTCATAGTGGTTATGCGGACCGCATATCGGTCGCATAATTGCTGACAAAATGATCAAAAAACCTGTCTATGTATGCGGTCACTATGTGATCCGCATAACTGTTATGCGGTCGCATAATGAACCGTATAACATTTATGCGGTCGCATAGTCGACCGCATAATTGCTTCCAAGTGACCCAATTAACTGCCTCACTCTACGGCCATTATGCGGTCCGCAGAGTGATTCTGCGGTCGCATAATGGACCGCAGAAATGCAATTTTCTGCCAAAAATATTTTTTTTACTATCCGGTGCATTGTTCAACCCAAAAAGTCTAAGCATCTACAATCCTCAAACATGTAAGCCTAGTCCGGCACCATGAAACATTATTTTCATGGCATATTTTATCGGTCTTTACACTTAAGTACTTCGAAATTTTTCGGGGTGTTACAGGACTCTACTAACATAGTTCCATGACACCTTAGGACTCTTAAACCATGCTCTAATACAAAGTTTGTCACACCCCGAATCAGGGAGCATGATCGACGCTCAACCGAGTAAACACGGTCGAGCAAGCCTATATTACATCGACCTCTCATCATTACTCATGCATGATTTACCATAACATAATTAGATCTTGACTTTTAGATTGAATACATTTGTCTCAATGGCCTAAAATTCTTTCTCATGATGGGTACACAGCTTTATAAATAGCCGTAAATACTGTGAACATAAATACATGACAAAACCCAAAACTTTAATTACAGTGTACATGGAGCTTCTATGACAATAGATACCTAAATACCTACTAGAACTGTAGCGGGCTCACCATAAGCTGAGTAGTGAAGAAGATCCCTATCAAAGATCTATATCATCCTGTAGAAGTATACCTGCATCCATTAAACGATGCAGCGCCCCCGACAAAAGGGACATGAGTACATGTGGAATAGTACTCGTATGTAAGGCAGACAAAAAAAACATATGAAAATATGGTAACTCAAATAAGAGGCAAATAAAGTATATCAAGAAACTACGAACATCCCATAGAATCAAATTTCAAGTATTATTATAGTTGTATCACTCTAAACTTCTTTTAGGATCAACTGAGCCATATGAACTTACGTGGAATACATAATATAATGCAGTTGAAACAACATGTACAAACAAGGCCAATAAAAGTGGCACCTATTGTCTGTGTTAACAATGCGTCTCACTAGACCATCCATATCCCTATCTTATTTTACATCTATACATTTCATAGACCGTCCTTAGTGTTCACATATCATATTATACACCTATGCGTCTCATACACCATCTATAGTGTTCACATATCATATTATACACCTATGTGTCTCATAGACCGTCTATAATGTTCACATATCATATTATACACACATGCGTCTCATAGACCGTCCATAGGATTCCATACACAATATACCTATCCGTTGCATAGACTATCCATAGGATTCCAAACACAATACCCCTATGTGTTTCATAGACCATCCATAGGATTCATTCATATTATATTATACACCTATGTGTTTCATAGACCATCCATAGGATTCCATACATAATACACCTATGCGTTTCATAGACCGTCCATAGGGTTCCATACACAATACACCTATGTGTTTCATAGACCATCCATAGGATTCCATACATAATACACCTATGCGTTTCATAGACCGTCCATAGGGTTCCATACACAATATACATATGCGTTTCATAAATCGTACATAGGATTCCATACACAATACACCTATGTGTTTCATAGACTGTCCATAGGGTTCCATACACAATACACCTATGTGTTTCATAGACTGTCCATAGGGTTCCATACACAATACACGACGCATAGGGTCACATATACAATACACATATGTGTTTCATAGCCCGTCCATAGGGTTCATAACACATCATTTGTGCATACATAAACTCAAAGAGACATGATTAACATTACATTTAAGGTCGTAATTTCTCGTATCATTGGAATACTTCAGGTTCATGCTCATTATGGAGAAATACAGCTCATTACATTAGCACATTCATGGTGAATCAATAAGTCAATTTCAATTGCACATGAGCCCAATTTCTTTTTTTAAGGTTCATCATCATTTAGCATAGGGCATCTCCCTTTCATCTCGTTATTCACTCACTTGTCATCTTGAAGTCATTAGCTAAGTTCCTGATTCTTGGGGACTTAACATCGAAGTCATTTGCATTATTATTTTAGAAGCATACATACTATGATTGAAACCATTGGGACATACAACGCCTCATTATTTTCATTTTGGCAAACGGCCTCATTTCATGTTCATACTATCACTTACTTGTACTTTCCATGGGTGATCATAGAACATTAAGAGCATTTAAAACATTTAGGAACATCATAGCCTTTACTCATGAGAACATAGGAGCTTATAACACATTGGAAACAAAATTACAAATACGATCACCTCATAACCTTTCACACCATATATCACCTCATTCGTACGTTCAACCACTTACAACATCATTATTTCATTGGTTCTATTGGCCAAACATATGATTCTTCTTTCATGACACAATGGCCGTATTTTATATTCCACACTTTCATATCTTTCCTTTCATGGATCATCATCATATATATCAACATATAGAATATACCGAAAATCACAACTTTAGGTTCATTAATAATGAAGACTTCAAACACAATAGATTTCTTTCCAAAAAATGGAGTAAAATGATTGGCAATCGAAGCACAAGCTAAAATCATAAACGGGTAACGCAACATTTATTCTTGAAATACTTTTCCCCCAAAGGGCAATACACAATTGAAACTCATGAATATATAAGAGCTCAAAGCACGTTGGAAATACTTACAAAGCATAGCATTAGTTGAAACAACCACATTTGGGCACGACTTGCATACATAAGCTTTTAGGCAAATCTATTTTTAAAGTCAATTTGGAACAGTTGAATCAAGGCTAATTTCATAACCTTTCTCGTATCATTTCATTTCATTTCAATGGCACCATTGGCCACAAATATAACATTCATTATTGGCACGGTAGCCACACTTTATATCCCACAACTCACTCCTTTCACTTTCAAGCATATTTAATCATGGCTTTCATTATACGCATGAGTAATTAAGAGTCTTAAGCACATAGCTTTCATTTGAAACACGACTAAACGTCATAATATTTTAATACACAACCCATACTTTGAAATCATTCTGAAAGGATAACATAACATGATAAGAGCATTTGGAACACATATTGAACATATATCTTTCGGCACAAAGCTTATTCAGAATAGTCAATTTATAAGCAACAACTCGGGACTTACAAGAACATCGTGGGATTCAATTCTAAGAGAGAAGTTTAGCCAACATACCTTGATGGAGCTCTTTAGTGATACTAAAACCTCCCAATACTCTTAAAACTTCAATATACATCAACTTAATTTAATTGGACCAATATTAGTAAACATTTCTAGGTTTTTGGTCATTTTGGCATTTTATTAAACACCTAGAGTGCATAGCATTCAACTACCTCTAGTAATGGTGTTTCTTCATCTAACAATACCCCCTCCTACCAACAAGAGATACTACAACATCCTTTGTCTACTAACTACCTTCTTAGCACCATTATGAATTCACATCCACCAAATTTTACTAATTAACTCATTACAGAATCTGTACAATACTTAATGATGTAGGTTAAGCATTTATAGCTTCCAATAACCATTCCATAAGTGCTAGCACTTATTTCTTGCTCATATATTCACTAACAATCCATACATGTAGGTTTAAGGGTGAAAGATTATCTCTTGTAGACCAAATCTTTAAAGTCAACTTTTGGAGTGTTCGTGAGATTTTGAAAAAATCCTATGGAATTCTATCAAGACCTTGTTGTAACTAGTGATTAAGAAGTGAAATCATCATAAAAACACACTTAAAAACTCACCTTAAGTGTGTATTGGAAGCCTTGGCCGGATGGGTGATGGAGAGAAAAGCCCTAGTCTTGAAATCCTTTTATTTTTCTCTCTCCCCGCTCAGGTATTAATAGGCCCAGGTTCAGTATTTTTTCACTGGTGCTATCTTTGTGCTATAAGGCTTTAGCTCACTGGTTTGCTAAACTTTTCTGCTTCCCTCCTGTGCTATAACTACGTTATGCGGAGATAGCTCACTGTATTTTCTTTAGTCTTATTGCTTTGAAATTAACATCCAAGTGTTCCCATTATTACAACACTCAAGATTAATAAAATAATTATCCCCAAGTATCCAAATAACTTTATCCACTGCAGAAATTTCTCATGTAATTTGGGTCTACATTAAATTGTATTCCTAAGCTCGAAATTGCTCCAATTAGCTTTAGGAATTCACGGGGCCTATACACATTAGCCTACCTCGGCACCACCAAACCTTAAATTCTTTTGCGAAATTATTCGGGGCCTTACACAATCTGACTTCTAAAATAAATTTTCCTAAAAGCTTATGTACCCAAGTCATGCCCAAATTTGGCTATTGTAACTAATGCTATGCTTTGTAAGTATTTCCAATGTGTTTTGATCTCTTATGTCTTCATGAGTTGAAATTGTGTGTTGCCCTTTTGGGGGAAAAGTATTTTAAGGACCAATGATGTGTTACACATTTATGATTTTTACTTGTGCTTCGATTGCCAATCATTTTACTCCATTTCTTGAAAAGAAATTCATTATGTTTAAAGTCTTCATTTCTAATAAACCTAAAGTTGTGAGTTCCGGAATATTCTATTTATTGACATTTATGATGATGATCCATGAAAGTAATGAAATGAAAATGTGGATTATGAAATACGGCCAATGTGCGATGAATGAAGAATCATAAGTATGGCTAAGAGAGCCAATGAAATAATGATGTTGTGAATAGTTAAAAGTACTAATGAAGATATTTATAGTGTGAAAGATAATGAGGTGTATATAACATATGTTTGTACTTTTGTATCCCTTGTGTGCAAAACAAAATACTTTTGAGAGTATCATTAGCAAACCGAGGAAGGGTGGGTCTTAAGTCCCACACCTAAAACTACACGTGCCGGTGTAGGAGTAGATTGTGATTATTCTCCTTATTTAGGATGAGATTGAAATATTGATGTGATTTTGATTATTCCTCTTAATTGGGATGAGATTGTTGATAGCCCTGGATTTAATGTCAACTCATACGGCACATGTACGGAGACGACCTAGCCGGTCGGGTGGCGATCTGACGCCATGTTGCGCGCATGGTGGACGGGCGTGATCGGACTCCGTGCTAAAATACGGTGGTACTAACGTCCCTATGTACTATTACTGTTCCATATGTACTAATATCTCTTTTACCTGGGGCGCTGCATCTTCAATGGATGCAGGTGGTTCGTCGGCAGGAGGTTTTGATCCTCGTTAGCAGTTACTCTCTATTCAGCATATTTTGCTGAGCCCTACTCTGTTCCGGGCTTCATGTCATTTGACATTGTACTTTATGTTTTTAGGTATAGCCGGGGCCGTGTCGCCGGCACTTCCATACTATTCTTCTGTTGTGGTGAGGTACGAGCTTCAGAGACCGGTTGGGTTGCTTTAGAGGATTTATATTCCGGAGTGGAAGGGGGAGCGTATCACTATGGATTTTGTAGTTGGACTTCCACAGACCTTGAGGAGATTCAACACCGTGTGGGTTATTATGGACAGACTGACCAAGTTTACACACTTCATTCCAGTTATGACTACTTACTCTTCAGAGCAGCTAGCCCGAATTTATCTTCGTGAGATTGTTCGTCTTTATGGTGTGTTGGTGTCTATTATCTTCGATCGAGGCACACAGTTCACATCGGATTTTTAGAGAGTTGTGCGGCATAAGTTGGGTACAGAAGTTGAGTTAAGTACGACATTTCATCTACAGATGGACGGGCAATTCGAGCGCACTATTCAGATCTTGGAGGACATGCTATGTGCCTGTGTTATTGATTTTGGGGGATGGATCAGTTTCTACCTCTCTCAGAGTTCGCCTACAAAAATGACTATCAGTCGAGCATCCAGGTGGCTCCTTATAAGGCCTTATATAGGAGGGGATGTCGTTCTTCGGTTGGTTAGTTTGAGCCTGGGGAAGCTAGGTTATAGTGCACTGATTTGGTTCGGGATGAAGGTGAAGTTAATTCAGGATCGGCTTCGTACAACCCAGTCCAGGCAGAAGAGTTATGCTGATAGATGGGCTTATGATGTGATTTCCATGTTCCGAAAGTATTATGGTAATCTGCCGCATTTATTAGATTTTAGCTCAGTGCAATTGGATAAGGAATTGACCTATGTTGAGGAGCCAGTGGCTATATTGGACATGCAGGTCCTGAAGTTGAGGTCAACAAACATTGCTTTGGTGAAGGTCAAATGGAGGGGTCAACCGATCAAGGAGGTGACCTGGGATACCAAACCATGACATGCAAAGTCGTTATCCTCACCTCATTGGAACTTCAGGTATGCCTCTATACTCGTTCAAGGACGAATGTTTGTTTTAAGAGGGGGAGAATATAATGACCCAACTAGTCATTTTGTGTATTTGAGCCCTATTTTCCCTTTTGAAGATTCCCTATGTGTATTTATAATTTTATGACTTGCGGGGATAGTTGGTTTCGTTTCGGGGAGGTTTTCGAATGATTTGGATCCATTGGTTCTTAGTTTGGAAGCTTAAGTTGGAAATGTTGACCGAGGTTTGACTTTTGTGAAAACGATCCCAGAACGGTGTTTTGATGGTCCCAATAGGTTTGTATGGTGATTTTGGATTGGGCCTATGCCCAAAATTGAACTCGGAGGTTCCTAGGCTGATTTGGCTTGTTTTGCCGAATGTTGGCAATTTGAAGGTTTAGAAATTTTTTAAGTTTGACTGTAGGCTGAATTTATAGCTATCGGGTTCAGATTGTGGCTTTCGGACTTGTAGTAGGCCCGTTTGTCAATTGGAACTTGTCTCCAAAGTTTGGTGTCATTCCAAGTTGGTTTGAAAGAAATCGGATGCATGGTTGTGTTTCTAGCAATTCTTGAATTCATTATAATTTTCTCTATGTTTTGGTGTCCGATTCATGGTTCTGGATGTTATTTTGGTATTTTGATTGTGCAAGCAAGTTTGTAGATGTTGTTAGACTTGTGCGGAAGTTTCGTGTGGAGCCCCGGTGCTCGGGTGAGTTTCGGACGCGTTTTAGATTGGTTTTGGCTGGTTTCTCAGGAGCTGGTGTGTTGGTGCTGCAGTTATTGCATTTGCGAGCACCAACATCGCAATTGTGAAGAAGGCAGAAAGTGGTCACACATCGCAAAAATGACGCTTGGATCCCAATTGCGAAGGTGGGTCCTATCACGCCCCGAACTCAGGGAGCGCGATCGACGCTCAACCGAGTGGACCCGGTCAAGCAAGCCTATTAGATACATTCTACCCAAACTCACTTATGAATAAAGCTTATGCATATTTTCATTAATTAGACCATAAAGAGATCATGTGTACAATACCAATTCATTACGAGTAGTTACTTCATTTTAAAGTCTCAAATTACACACACTTTCATAGTTTGAAGCGGAAGATGTAACACTCATACAACATTTCTATCTTGACTTCCCCAATACCAATACAACCCACACCGTGTCTGGTAGTGTCCTTCTTATCGGTGTGTTGTCGACCACATCTATACGTTGGAGGCTACTTGGACATTTAGGAATAATACCCTTCTTTGATATTCTCGATCGTGCGATGAAACTGATTGTGAAACTGCTCCTCCTCTAACTCTCGCATTCCTTTAACATTCAGTCAGCAGCAGGGGAGTCGCTTCAAGCCCAATCAGGGCAGCAGGGGACCCCACCATCAGGACCGATCAGGAGGGAGATTCCAGCAGCAGCGGAGACCCCCATGCCCCAGGTGTTGGAAGATGTACTCGGGGATCTGCTACGTGGACTTACCTATATATTACGAGTATGGATTGAGGGGTCATATTCAGAGATAGTGTCGTTCATCCCGCCAGGGTGCGGGCAGGGACACAATACAGCCATCCAGTTCTGTAGTTGCTACATCTTCAGCACCCCCTCCAGCTCGAGGCCCTCCAGCACCAGCAAGGCGTGGTACAACTAGGGGTGGTGCGTAGGGTTCAGGAAAACACATCCGTTTCTAAGCTATGAGTGGTCGCCAAAGTGCAGAGGCTTCTCTAGATGTTGTCACAAGTATATTGACTGTCCAATCTCATGATGTATATGCTCTTATTGATCTCGGATCCACCTTGTCCTATGTTAACCCTTTTGTTGCTATGGAATTTGGGATAGAACTCGAACAGCTTCCTGAGTCGTTCTCTGTATCTACTCCGGTTGGCGAGTCTATTGTGGCCGCAAGGGCGTATACGGGTTGTGTTGTCATGGTGCGTGGTCGGGACACCGTGGCCGATCTCATTTAATTGGGGATGGTTGATTTTGATGTAATTATGGGAATGGATTGGATTTATTCATGTTTTGCCAAGCTCGATTGCCGAACTAGAACTGTGAGGTTTGAATTTCCTAATAAGTCAGTTGTTGAGTGAAAGGGGAATAATGTGGTGCTGAAGGGTAGGTTTATTTCTTACCTTAAGGCCACGAAGATGATTAACAAGGGGTGTATCTATCATTTGGTTCAGGTTACAGACAACAGTGCTGAGCCGCCTACACTAGAGTCTGTGCCAGTTGTGAATGAATTTCCAGAGGTCTTTCCTGATGAGCTCCCTGGAATTCCGCCAGGTAGGGAGATTGATTTGTGGATTGATGTGATGCCAGGCACACATCCTATATCTATTTCGCCCTATAGGATGGCACCAGCAGAGTTGAAGGAGCTAAAGGAGCAATTAAAGGATTTGTTAGGGAAGGGTTTCATCTGACCGAGTGTGTCACCATGGGGTGCACCGGTTCTCTTTGTAAGGAAGAAGGATGGATCGCTGAGGACGTGTATTGACTACTAGCAGCTCAACAAAGTCACAATCAAAAATAAGTACCCGTTATCAAGAATAGATGATTTGTTTGATCAGTTACAGGGTGCTAGACATTTCTCCAAAATTTATTTACGATCCGGGTACCACCAATTGAAGATTGGGGAGCAAGATATTTCAAAAACAGTTTTCAGAACCCGATATGGGCACTTTGAATTTCTGGTAATGTCTTTTGGCCTAACAAATGCCCCGGCAGCTTTCATAGATCTTATGAATCAGGTTTGCAAGCCTTTCCTCGACTCCTTTGTGATAGTATTCATTGACGATATTCTTGTGTATTCACGAGGTCGGGAGGACCATGCCGATCATCTCAGGGCAGTTTTGCAGACTCTCCATCAACACCAATTGTATGCGAAATTTTCAAAGTGTGAATTTTGGCTCGAATCTGTCACATTCTTAGGTCATGTTGTCTCTAGAGAAGGAATTAAGATTGATCCTCTTAGCAGTAAACAATTTGCCTAGACCTACAATGCCAACCGAGATTTGCGATTTCTTGGGCTTAGTAGGGTATTACAGGAAGTTTGTGGAGGGGTTCTCTACTCTTGCCTCTCCGTTGACTAAATTGACTCAAAAAGCGGTCGAGTTCCAATGGTCCGATGCTTGTAAAAGGGAGCGTCTAGGAGTTGAAATCGAGATTGACTACAACACCGGTGTTGACCCTGCCAGAGGGTACAGATGAATTTGTGGTATATTGTGATGCCTCAAGAATTGGGCTTGGGTGTGTGTTAATGCAACACGGCAAGGTTATGCATATGCTTCTAGGCAACTCAAGAATCATGAAAAGAATTATCCAACACATGACTTAGAACTGGCGGTGGTGGTTTTTGCACTGAAGATTTGGCATCATTATTTGTATGGGGTCCATGTTGATGTATTCACGGGCCACAAGAGCCTTCAATATATTTTCAAAAAAAAGGAGCTGAATTTGAGGTGGAGAAGATGGCTTGAGTTACTCAAGGATTACGACATCGATATTGTATATCACCCGGGGAAAGCCAATGTTGTGGCGGATGCTCTTAGCCGGAAATCTATGGGTAGTTTGGTACACTTGGAGGTATATTAAAGGCCATTGGCAAAGGAAGTCCATCGATTGGCTAATTTGGGAGTTCTTATTGCGGGCTCTAGTGAAGGAGGGGTAATTGTGCAAAATAGGGTTGAATCGTCGCTTGTAGTGGAAGTCAAAGAGAAGCAATACAACGATCCATTTTTGGTGCAATTGAAGGAGGGGATTCAAAAACATAAAACTATGGCTTTTGCGCTTGGCATGGATGATGGTACACTAAGGTACCAAGGGCGACTATGTGTTCCGAATGTAGATGGTCTCCGGGAAAGAATCATGATCGAGGCTCACGCTTCTAGGTATTCCGTGCACCCAGGTTCTACAAAGATGTGCCACGATCTCAAGGAAGTCTATTGGTGGAATGACATGAAAAGGAATGTGGCGCACTTTGTGGCAAGGTGTCCGAATTGTCAGCAAGTGAAGGCCGAACATTTTGGAAGTGTGTGGGGCGAGCAGGTTTGGAGTGGTTGACTAGGTTGTTTAATAGTATTTTTGAGGGGAAGAGGATGCCGGATGAGTGGAGGTGGAGCACGGTGGTTCCATTGTATAAGAACAAAGGTGATATCCAGAGTTGTAACAATTATAGGGGTATCAAATTACTGAGTCATACCATGAAAGTGTGGGAGAGGGTGGTTGAAGCGAGGGTGAGGATGACGGTGTCTGTATCCGACAACCAGTTCGGGTTCATGCCGGGTCGTTCGACTACAGAAGCTATACACCTTGTTAGAAGGTTGGTGGAACTATACAGAGAGAGGAAGAAGGATCTGCACATGGTGTTTATTGACCTAGAGAAAGCGTACGACAAGGTTCCTAGAGAAATTCTCTGGAGATGCCTGGAGGCTAAAGGTGTGTCGGTTCCCTACATTATGGCGATTAAGGACATGTATGATGGGGCTAAGACACGGGTTAGGACAGTAGGAGGCGACTCTGAGCATTTTCCGGTTGTAATGGGGTTACACCAAGGTTCGGCACTCAGTCCGTTCTTATTCGCCCTGGTGATGGACGCGTTAACAAACCATATTCAAGGGGATGTGCCATGGTGCATGCTATTCGCCGATGACATAGTTCTGATTGATGAGTCACGAGTCGGTGTTAACGAGAGGCTGGAGGTTTGGAGACAAGCACTTGAGTCTAAGGGTTTCAAGTTGAGCAGGACGAAGACGGAGTACCTGGAGTGTAAGTTTAGCGCTGAGCCAGAGGAAGTGGACGAGGATGTGAGGCTTGATTCGCAGGCCATCCCGAGTAGAGGCAGCTTCAAGTACCTTGGTTCGGTTATCCAGGGGGGAGGGGAGATCGACGAGGATGTCACACACCGTATTGGGGTAGGATGGATGAAGTGGAGGTTAGCATCTGGAGTCTTGTGTGACAAGAGAGTGCCACCGATAATCAAAGGTAAGTTTTATAAAGCGGTAGTTAGACCGGCCATGATGTATGGGGTTGAGTGTTGGCCCGTTAAGAACTCACATATCCAGAAGATGAAAGTAGCAGAAATGAGGATGTTGCGGTGGATGTGCGGGCACACTAGGATAGATAAGATTAGGAATGATGATATTCGGGAGAAGGTGCATGTGGCTCCCATTGATGACAAGATGCGGGAAGCGAGGCTTAGATGGTTCGGACATGTTCAGAGGAGAAGCCCAGATGCTCCGGTACGGAGGTGTGAGCAGCTAGTGGTGGAAGGCACGAGAAGAGGTAGAGGGCGGCCTAAGAAGTATTGGGGAGAGGTGATCAGACAGGATATGGCGAAGCTCCAGATTTCTGAGGACATGACACTTGATAGGAAGATGTGGAGGTCGAGTATTAGGGTTGTAGGTTAGGAGGTAGTTGAGTCGTGCCTTACTTCGTACGATTGTGGGACTATCCATTTAGGGGTTTTGTCTAAGATAGCTAGTGCCAATATTGTGACTTACTATTTCGCTTTTAGTGTATGTCCTATTTACTAGTTATCGCTTTGCTTTGCATCCTTCCTCTGGATTTCACGGTGCTCTTATTTTTCTTATGATTGTTGTGGCGGTACTAATATTGTCTCCCTTCCCTTTATCTCCCCCCTCCCTTTGCTTTGCATCTTTCTTCTGAATTTCATGGTATTGCTATTTAGCTTATGAGTGTTGTTGTGATACTAATATTATCTCTCGCTTTTTCTTTTTTTTTTGGAGCCGAGGGTCTTTCGGAAGAAGCCTCTCTACTCTTTCAGGGTAGGGGTAAGGTCTGCGTACATACTACCCTCCCCAGACCCCATTAATGGGATTCTACTGGGTTGTTGTTGTTGTTGTTGTTGTTGAAGGCCGAACATTAACGCCCTGGTGGGTTGGCACAGAACATAGAAATTCCAATGTGGAAGTGGGAAATGATTAATATGGACTTTGTGGTAGGATTACCTCGCACTCCACGTAAGTTTGACTGAATTTGGGTGATTGTGCATCGGCTCATGAAATCAGCACATTTCCTATCAGTTAAATCTACCGACACAGTGGAACAGTATGCTCAGTTGTATATCAATGAAATAGTCATGCTACATGGTACTCCAGTTTCTATCATTTCCGATTGAGGGGCTCAGTTCACGGCAAATTTTTGGAGGAAATTTCAGTAAGGCTTGGGTACTCAGGTGAATCTTAGTACAACCTTCCATCCACAGACCGATGGGCAAGCAGAGCGGACTATTCAGACGCTTGATGACGTGTTGCGTGCTTGTGTTCTTGACTTTAAGGCTAGTTGGGATGATCATTTGCCACTCATAGAGTTTGCTTATAACAACAATTTTCATGCAAGTATTCAGATGGCACCATTTGAAGCATTGTATGGTAGGAGATGTAGATCTCTCATTGGGTGGTTAGACCTCGTGCATCAGGCTATGGAAAAAGTTAAAATCATTAACGAGCGGTTGAGAACTGCTCAGAGCCATCAAAAATTCTATTCGGATGTCCGTCGCAGAGACATAGAGTTCAAAGAATATGATTGGGTATTCTTGAAGGTTTTCCCCATGAAGGGTATTATGCGGTTTGGGAAAAGGGGAAATTGAGTCCGAGGTATGTCGGGTCGTACAAAATTATTCAGAAAATTGGCCAGGTGGCGTACAAGCTTGAGCTACCACCCGAGATGTCATTAGTACACACGGTATTCCATGTGTCTATGTTGAAGAAGGTAGTTGGAGATCCGTCAGCTATTGTGCCGGTTGAGGCCATTGAGGTTAATAAAGAACTGTCATATGAAGAAATTCCAGTTGCCATTCTTAATAGGCAAGTCCGAAGGTTGAGAAATAAAGAAATTGCCTCCGTAAAAGTGTTATGGAGAAAGCAGCAGGTTGAAGAGGCCACGTGGGAGGCCGAGGAAGAAATGAATAAGAAGTATCCTCACTTGTTTGAATAACTGTGTAATCCTTTCTTTTTATGAACTTGTGCCTATGCATTTTGTATCACTTGCTCAGTTAATGTAAAGGTGTTCCTTATGACTATATGTTGCTTATGAGGCCACTGTTGGTATTGTTATGAGCTTTGTTACGTTGTTGGGTTGTGCATATGTTGTTAGGATGTGATTATGGGGCTCTCTGACAGGTGGATAAGCCTAGTTACAAAGGAAACTCTGGCGAAAGTTTTGGAAATTTAGGTAGTTAGTTAAATTTGGGGTTGCTGGTGTAGGTATGAAAACTGAGTTGCATAAGGTGCTAATAGTAGACCCTGATCCTCATTCGAGGACGAATGATCGTAAGTGGGGGATGATGTAAGGCCCTATAAAAATTTTCCTAAAAACTTGAATTTCGTGATGCCATATTAGGCGTAAAGGTTCAGACTTTTTGGATTGAACAGTTCGCTAGGGAGTTGAAGGAAAATGTTGGGAAGAAGTAGGCATTTCTGCGGCCTATCCTACGGCCGCAGAATAACTCTGCGGACCACAGACTGGTCGCAGAGTGGGATAGTTTTTTGGGGCATTTTGTTGTGAATTTCGCGTCCATTATGTGACCGCATAACCGTTTCGCGCACTCATGTCGCATATCCTACCTTGGGATTTTTCGGAGGGACATTCTGCGGTTCATTATGCGACCGCAGAACAGGTCTGTGGTCCGCATAGTGAGCGCAGACCCGGTCAGTGTTTTGTTTTCAGTTTTGGCATCCCAATACGACCGCAGAACCTGTTCCGGAGCTTTATTTTTGAGGTTTTTAAACCCGATCCTATTCCGTTAAAACACCTACCTTGGACCATTTTGATCATATTTTATGATATTTATAGAGTGAGAGAGAGGGTCCTAGAGGGACAAAGTGATCTTCATCAAATTCCTCTTCAATTCTCACTTAAAACCTTGAAGATTAATAAGAGAGGCACCTAGGTCTTCTTCCTAAGAGGTAAGATTCTGTCACCCAAACTCTTAATTTCAAAATGTAACTAGAATGGGCCATTAGTAAGGTAATTCATGGGGATGGGAGTGCTTACCTTGCATGCATGTATCCTTGTAGTATGTGGGAAGATTGTGAGCTAAAAATAATAGAGAATGGGTTGGAAAATAATGGAATCTTCCACAAAAAGGGCCTTAAAACATTGATTCACACCTAGTGTTTGATAATATGCTCAAATGAGCTAAAACCATGTTCAACTTCCAAATTTTGGTCCAACTTGTTATATTTCTAAAATAGATTGAAGTTGCTAAGAATTTCGGGTCATTTTAGAGTTTGAGAAGCTCAATTGAGGTATGTTGGCTAAACCTCCCTTCTTCTTAGAATCGTATCACATGGTGTTCATGTAATTGGAGTAAGTCCTTGATCATTATTGAATTGGCTATTCCTAATGTGGATGTGTTGAAGGATGTTTGTTCAATGTGTATTCTAAATGCTTCATCATGTCATCTTTCCATTTGAGAATATGTTCAAAATGTGGAATATGTGTTAGGAATGTTAAGACTTCATGTCCAGATTGAAATAAAGGTGGTTATGCCAAATTGTATGAAACACCTCTATGTGCCTACGATTCCAAAATTGCTCATATGTGAATCTAATTTCTTGAATGGGAAGCCTTATTGTTGTGGATAATGATAATGATGTTTGAATGTGGAAAAAAAGGGACTGGAACTATGAAATACGACCAAGTGCCGAGAATGACTTTGTAATCATAACCACTAGTACCAATGAATTGAAAGTATATGAAAGAAGTACGATGTGAGATGATGACTGAAAAAGGTAATGTCTCAAATGAGAAGGCCTAGCCGATCGGGCCGCGATCGGACGCTATGTCGCACACATGGTAGTACTGTGCTAGAAATTATAACGAAATTGTAGTCATGTCTCAAATGAGATGCCCTAGTCGATCGGATCGAGATCGGACTCCGTGTAAGAATACGGAGGTATTGTGAATTGTGGAATATCGGTACGAAAGATCACCCAACCTAATAATATGGAAATTGACTTGAAAACATATATGATCCTTAACTTGTTGTTCTAATATTATTTGAAGCCCTTATTGAATTCTTGACTGTTCCTCTTGTATTATTATTCATTCTATTGAGTTGGTGTTTAGCTTTACATACTAGTGTTATTCCTCGTACTAACGTCCCTTTTGCCGGGGGCGCTGCATCTTTAAATGGATGCAGGTTGTTACATAGTAGACAGTGTTGATCACAGATAGTGTTGCATCCTCTTCTCAGTGGACTTGGTGAGCCCCATTTCATTCCAGGGTCATGTATTGTACCTTTTGTTTATATTGTGGTCACTTTTTGAGGTATAACCGGGGCCTTGTTGCCGGCACCATCCTTACTCTCTTTTGTATCTTTAGAGGCTCCGTAGACACTATGTGGGTTGTATATGGGTGTTGGGAATGTTACACATGTATATGTTGTGTTTGATAACTTTTTCCACTCAGACTATAAGAATCTGTGTATTTTGACACTTAAAGGCGAAATAGCTAAGGAAACGGGTTAATGTTGTTTGTATGAACTTCCTTCTGTCTAGTTAATGATATTATGTCTTTTCCTGATCATGGGTGAGTTGGGTAGAAAGTAGCTAACAGGCTTGCTCGACCGGGTTCACTCGGTTGAGCGCCGGTCGCGCCTCCTGGGGATGGGGCGTGACAATGACCCCGAAATGAAGTGGGGCTCACCAAGTCAGCATGGGAAGAGGGTGTACCGCTATCACTGATCAATGTCTCCTGTTGTGAAACCACCTGCATCCATTGAAGATGCAGCGCCCCTGACAAAAGGGATGTTAGTACATATGGAATAGTACTTGTATGAATGACAAAACACCCTCTCAATAGAATGATAAATAATACAAGCAACAACAACAACAACAACAACAACAACAACAACAACCCAGTATAATCCCACTAGTGGGGTCTGGGGAGGGTAGTGTGTACGCAGACCTTACCTCTACCCTAGGGTAGAGAGGCTGTTTCCAAATGACCCTCGGCATCCTTCCCTCCAAGAACTCCCCACCTTGCTCTTGGGGTGACTCGAACTCACAACCTCTTGGTTGGAAGTGGAGGGTGCTTACCATCAGAGCAACCCACCTAGTCNTCGAACTCACAACCTCTTGGTTGGAAGTGGAGGGTGCTTACTATCATAATATCAGTGGAAGCCACAAACAACATCAAACCTCAAATTAGGATCAAGACAGTGTTTAAATAAATTTCCATATTTTAAGTTGTGAGATCTTTAGTATCAATATGCCACCGTTCATAATACCAATACCACTGTACTTTTAGCACGGAGTTCGATCACGGCCCGATTGGTTAGGCTGTCTCATCCGAGACATCAACCACAATCACAATTTCAACTAAACGTTCCAGCATAATCACCACGATGTGTGCGGAATGGCATCCAATCACGACCCAATCGGCTAGGCCGTCTCATTCGAGACATCATCCTTTTTATAACAATCGTCTCATTTAATACTTCTTTCACATCTTTTCATTTAATTGGCACTAGTGGCCATAATTATAAAATCATTCTTGGCACGTCGGCCGTATTTAGTATTTCATGCTCACCTTTTTCACTTTCAAACATCATCATCATCAACAACAACAAAGCATTACAAATCAAGGTTTCTAGTACACATGTAAGCAATTAAGAATCTTAGACACATAGAGATTTTTCACAAAATTTGGCGTAATAGCCTTCGTTTGAACTTGACTTGAAGTCGAAAGATCTTTAATGCACAACCCATATTTTGAACACATTCTCAAATGATAACATAACATGATAAAAGCATTTGGTATACATATGGAACATATATCTTTCAACACAAACTTATTTGGAATAGCCAGCTTTATAATAAATAACTCGGGACTTACATAAATTACATGAATACCGTAGGATTCAATTCTAGGAGAGGAGTTTAGCCAACATACCTCGATTTGAGCTTTCCTTAAATTACTATAACGTTCCAAAAATCCTAGAAATCCCAATCTATTTTGAGACATAACAAAATTGAACACAATTAGGAAGATATTCATGGTTTCAGCTCATTTGAGCATTTTATCAAACACTAGGTGTGCAAATTTGGCTACAAGGTTCTTCTACAAGATTTCCTTCATTCCATAACCCAATCTTTACTTATTTGAGCACAACAATCTTCCCATAAACCTTATTGGTACATGCACGTATACATAATACTCTCACACCCAAGAATCACACTCCCAATCACCTATCTTTTACCCCAAACTCGAAATTGAAGAATTGCGGGAACAAATACCTCTTTGAAGACCTAGCAAGATCCTTGTGAAATCTTCAAGCCTTGAGTAAGAATTGATGAACAATTGACTAGGTCTTCTTTTTCTCTCTCTAAGATACTCTCGCCTCTCTCTACGAATATCAGATGAAACCCTTAAAAATGACCCCCAATGCCTTTTTATAAAAATGGGATCGGGTAAAACTTCCAAAACTTAAACTTGCCAAAATTGGGTCTGCGATCGCAGACCGTATTGCACAATCATTATGCGGCCCGCATACTGGGTCGCGAAAAGGCCCTCTGGAACTGGGCAACACTGCTTCAGTCTGCGGCCATTATGCGGTCTGCAGACATGTTATGCGGTCGCATAATGCACCACAGACCTGGTTTGTGGTCGTATAATGTACCGTAGACCTTCCTCCACACTTTCCCAGCACTGCTTCACTCTGTGGTCCACAGAGTGATTCTACGGTCGCATAGTGGGCCGCAGAAATGCCTTCTTCTTCCAAACATTTTCCTTTACTCCCCAGCGCATTGTTCAACCCAAAAAGTCTGAGCCTACTTCGGCACCACGAAGCCTATTTCTACAATCCTCAAACACGTAAGCCTACTTCAGCACCACAAAACTTTAAATTCCTTTACAAAGTTTTACGGGGACTTACAGGTCCTTGGTTGGGTATATCGCATTTGCAACCAATTGGCCACATTTGCGAAAGGAACTAACTTCGCAAATGCAAAGTCAGTGTCGCATTTGCGACATTCCCTGGGTTTGTTAGGCGCCTCATTCGCGATGGGTGAGTTTCGGACGTGATTCAGATTGGTTTTAGCTGGTTTCTCAGCAGCTGGTGTGCTGGTGCTACAGTTATCGCATTTGCGAGCACCATCATCGCAATTGTGAAGAAGGCAGAAAGAGGTCACACATCGCAAATGTGATGCCCGGATCGCAATAGTGAAGGTGGGTCCTTAGCTGGTCATGTCGCATTTGTGATTTGCGACATTCCTTGGGTTTGTCAAGAGCCTCATTTGCGATGGGTTTTCCGCATTTGTGAGGATTTATGCAAACCCTGGGTCGTATTTGCGACATCTGTAGCTGAAAAAAATAGAGGGATTTCGGGACTTAGCTTCATTTATCACATTTTTTAGCCCTAGAATCGGTGGGAGGCGATTTTGAGGAGAGATTTTCATACCTAACTATTGGGTCAGTGATTTTGATCTTTTTTTGATTACATAAATGATTGTTTATGAGATTCAAAGTCTAAATCATAAGAATTGAAGAGAAATTTTGGAACATTTTGACCATGTTTTAAAAAATAAAAATTATGATTTGAGAGTTGAATTGGACTCGGATTTGAAACTAAAATACATATATGGACTCGTGGGGTTATGAGTAGTCGAGATCTGCCCTTGGACTCGGGTTTTGACCGGCAGGCCCATAGTTGACTTTTGGGGAATTGTGTAAAGATCTTAACTTTATTAATCGAAAGTGGTTTCTCTTGCATTGTTTGATATGATTAAGTCATATTTGGCTAGATTTGTGCCGCACAAAGATAAATTTTAAGGTAAAGCTATTTTTGAGTATTGATTTGAGCTACTTGAGGTAAGTATCTTGCCTAACCTTGTGTGAGGGAACTACCCCATAGGATTTTCTCCAATTGCATTATTTAAATTATGTGAAAGAAGTGTACATGAAGTGACGAGTGTGTATGCGGACTTATATGTGATAATTGACCAGTTTTGACTCTTAGGCTATTAATATGCTTTGAATTGAAGTTATTGTTAGATGGAACACGTTTCATTGTTGAGCTATTCCTTGTTTCATTGTGGTGGTGTTGAAATTCTTATACACATTGTTGTTGAGCCGTGGGCTATGTATTATTGTGATATTGGTATTGTTGTTTGGGCAATGTTGGGCATATGTGCACGTGTGGTGCGAGTTGATTGTTGCGTTGTGATGAGATGCGCATGCGACAGCATAAGGGTGGTGTGAATTGATGCACATGCGGTGAGATAAGGGGGTTTTTATGCACGTGTTGCTAGTAAGGGGAAATACTTCATTTTGAAGCACACACGACGAGATAAGGGGGCATATGCACGTGAAGCTATTTCGGGAAAATATTTTAAAAAATGTGAAGCTCATCCGGCGTCATAAGGAAGATTTTGAATTTATGACTTGTGATTTGTGATTATGAGGTGTGGTACCTCGGCGGGGATTCTTGGTGTAAATCTTGTATTGGAACGTCTTGATGATTTGAACTGTCATTTGTTTTCCTTAATTTTCACTTATATTTTAAACCGTGTTCTGATTATTTTGTTGTTTTATCACTTGTTTACTCTTTGTTGCCATTTACTGTTTTCTCTTTCCGTTGTTAGCTTTATATTTATATTTTCCATAGGTTTTATGTCTAGTTAGTGTCTTGACTTGACCCTCGTCACTACTCCACCGAGGTTAGTCTTTATACTTACTTGATACCGATTGTGGTCCACTCATACTATGCTTCTGCATATGTTTTGTGCAGATCCAAGTACCTCTAAGTATGCCGGTTGGTAGTGAGCCGCTTTGTGATTGCTGTGGAGACTTCAAAGTATACCTGTCATTCCATTCGCAGGCCTCAGAGTCACCTTCTGATGTGTCCCTTTACTACTGTTTATTTTCATTCCAAAATAGTGTTGTACCTGAGATTTTTAGTTTTCTCTTAGTAGAGCTTATGTTTCCGTACTACCGATTTTGGGATGTATGACTAATGTTCAGTTTCAGCTATGTCATATCATTATCAGTTTTACATTTAACAATTAAGTTGGTTATTTCTGCTAAATCTCATCATATGCTAGGCTTACCTAGTCTTAGAGACTAGATGCCGTCACAATCCTAAAGCTAGGATTTTAGGATCGTGACAATAGTGCTGAGTGTGGTTGTGTGTGTGATGGTGGGGGGCACTTGTGCCAAGCACCGTCAGTGTGCAGAGTGTGAGTATACTTGATGTATTTGTTGTAATGTTATTGACTTAACATGTATATTTGATATGTAGGCATGGAGATGTATTTTCCTCATGCTAGATGGTAAATAAAATATCTTATTTGTTGTTGAAAGTTTAGAAAATCACAGTTTCCATGATAAACTCATGTTTTAGTCATCTCAGTGGAAGATTGGGCTTTGACTATTATACTTGGAAAGCAAAATGTAATTTTCCATAACTGTGAACGAGATGAGCATGATATCTTTTGAGTTATTTACTTTTACGGTCATCATTATTTCATGTGTTGTTATTGATTATTGGTGTTGGAAACTAACTTTCTTCCGAGCTCGTCTGTATTTTTAGCCCGAGGTTATGTTAGTTACTTATTGAGTACATGTGATCAGTTGTACTCATACTACACTTTGCACTTTATGTGTAGATCCAGGTACCTCTGGGAATGGTGATTGGTAGAGTTTGTGCCAGTTCCAGCTTGTCGAGATTACGAGGTAGCTCTATGTCGTCCACAGACCTTGAAGTTCTCTTTTGTTTATTTGGTTATCACTATTCTATCATTTAGACGGTTTTGTATTGAAGGTTGACTCTGTATTTTGACATTTTATAGTGCTCATGTACTCGATGACACTAGATCATGGGATGGTTGTAGCTACATTATTGTAGTTATTTCAGATATCGTTAGGGTTTTCCCCCTATTGAAATTATTTAGTCCCGTTATTGTGATTATTGTTGTTGTTAATTGTTGGCTTGCCTAGCAAGCGGTATAAGGCACCGTCACTACTCCAGTGGGAATTTGGGTCGTGACAGTTATTTTTCGAAAGAAATAAGGACTAACAAAATAGCTATCTTGCCTAATGAAATAAGAAGCAAACCTCCTAGGGAGGATTTCCACTTAATCGCATTACTAAGGCTACTAACAGACTCTACAATCTCTTTATTCAAACTTGACTGAATTAGAATAAAAGTGTAACAACCTGACCGGTCGTTTTGAGTTCTAGAACCCGGTTTCCCTATTTGATGCTTCACGTAGGTTCTTTTGATGTTATAGGACTTGCGAGGATGGATGGTTCGATTTTTGTAGGGTTTGAGAGTGATTTGGAACACTTAATTCTATTTTGGGAGCCTTAAGTTGTAAGAGCTAACCAAGGAACTTTTGTATAAATGACCCCGGATTGGTGATCTGAATGTCCCAATTGGTTCATATGATGATTTTGGACTTAAGCGTATGTTCAAATTTTGTTTTGAGATGTTCGTAGAAGATTTTGGCTCTATTTGTCGAAGATTGGCAATTTAAAGAATTGGAGAGTTCCGAAGTTTGACCAATATGTTACTTTGAATTTATCGGGCTCCGATTATTGTTATCTGAGGTGTTTAGGCATGAATCGGACACTTGGTTGGAAGTCTAGAAGCTTATGAACTTAAGAGAAATCAACATGTGGTTTGGTCCTTGATTTTTAGTTATGGTGATTTCGTATGTGTTTTGAGACCTTGGATAGATCCAAGTAGTGTTTATGGACTTGTTGAAACATTTGGACGGGGTCTCGGGGGTTCATGTGAGTTTCTAACCACCCGGAGAATGTTTGAGATGGATAATTTTGTTGGTGTCTAGTGTGCTTCGCGATCGCGGAACTTGGCTCGCATTCATGAAGAAGGAAGTGTGGCCTGAGGGTTTGGCATTCGCTTTCACGAAGGAAGGGTCACATTCGCGGAAGGGGATGGGTCCTTGGCCTTCGCATTCACAAAAGAGCTGGTTGTGTTTGCGGAGGAAGTGAGGCAGATGGTCTTCGTAATCGTGAGGAGTTATACATTTGTGTATTGATAAGACCGTTTACTATTTCTTGAAGCTCAATCTCTCCCCGGGATGAACCATATAGCCAAGAGAAATCATGAAACAAATAGAAGAGCTTGACCCATCCATGAGTAAATATTTCATAGTAGCCTCATTAGACCGTATATATTTCTTGGTATATCTATATAATAGGTGGGAGCATAAACTAAAATATTCTAGGGCTACAAAGGTAGTTATTAAATTGTTAGCACCGCATAAAAACATTCTCCCTAGAGTAGCTAACAATACAAATAAGAGAAACTTTATTATTGTCATGCCCCAAACTCGGGGAGCGCGACCGGCACCCAACCGAGTGAACCCGGCCGAGCAAGCCTACTAGATACTTTCTACCCCAAACTCACTCATGGAAAAAGAGGTGACATATATTTATAAATTAGACAATAGGAAGATCATGAATACAATACCAAAACTTTTCTATTAGTTACTTCACTTTTATGTCTCAAAGTACACATATTCGTGACCAAAACACAACATAACTTGTTTGACTTTTCCAGCACCCCTGTACAACCCACATAGTATCTACGGAGCCTCTAAAATATACAAAAGAGTGTTATGATAGTCCCGGCAACAAGGCCCCGGCTATACCTCAAACCGTGATGATATTATGAACAAAAGATAGAATACATGACCCCGGGATGAAGTGGGGCTCACCAAGTCTGCTGGGAAGAGGATGTACCACTATCGTTGATCAACACTGCCTGCTATGGAATCACCTGCATCCATTTAAAGATGCAGCGCCCTCGGCAAAAGGGACGTTAGTACCATCGAATAGTACTAGTATGTAAAACTAAACACCATCTCAATAGAATGAATAATAATACAATAGGGAACAGTCAAGAATTCAATAAGAACTTCAAATAATACTAAAACATCAAGTTAAGGATCACATAAGTTTTCAAGTCAATTTCCATGTTATTAGATTGGGTGATCTTTAGTGCCGATATACCATAATTCACAATACCATCGTATTCTTACACGGAGTCCGATCACGACCCGATCGGCTAGGTCATCTTATTTAAGACATCAACCATAACCATAATTTCATCACAACTTCCAGCACAGTCACCACCATGTGTGCGGCATGGCATCCGATCACGGCCTGAACGGCTAGGCTGTCTCACCCGAGACATTACCTTTCTCAATCAATCATCTCACATCATACTTCTTTAATATCCTTTCAATTCATTGGCACCAGTGGCCACAATTATAAAGTCATTCTTGGCACTTGGCCGTATTTCATAATTCCAGTTCCCCTTTCCACATTTAAACATCATTATCATTATCAACAACAATAAGGCTTCCTATTCAACACATTAAATTCACATATGAGCAATTTGAGAATCTTAGGCACATAAAGGCTTTTCATACAATTTGGCATAACAACCTTTATTTCGATCTTGACTTGAAGTCTTAATATTTTTAACACATATTCCATATTTTGAACACATCCTCAATGATAAGGTGATATGATAAAGCATTTACAATACATATTGAGCATATATCCTTCAACACAAGCATATTCGGAATAGCCAATTCTATTATGATCAATTTGGGACTTACACCAATTACATGAACACCGTGGGGTCCGATTATAAGAAGAAGGGGGTTTAGCCAACATACCTCAATTGATCTCTTTTAAAACGTTCCGAAATTCTTAGCAACTTCAATCTATTTTAGAAATATAACAAGCTGAACTAAAATTAGGAAGATGATCATGATTCTAGCTCATTTGAGCATATTATCAAGCACTAGGTGTGCATTAAGATTTTTAAGACCCTTTTACGAAATATTCCATCGTCCCTCAATCCATTCTCTACCATTTTTAGCTCACAACCTTCATACATTATTTGATAACACATGCATGCAAGATAACAACTCCCACACTAAAAAATTGTCTTGCTAATTACTCCCTTTTTAGTAGATTTTCGAAATTAAGAGCTAGGGCATAGACACTTCCCTTTAGGATGAAGACTTTCCTTGTTAATCTTCAATGATTGAGCAAGAATTGACGGATAATAGGTTGAAGGTTACTCCCTCAATCTAAGCACTCTTTCTCACTCTAAAAGTATCAGAAATTTGCTCAAAATGGACTATGGCATATGTTTTATCGAAGTAGGGTCGGGTTATAAAAATCCAAAAATGAAGCCCCGGGACAGGATCTGCGGTCCACGAAATGACCGCGAAACATGTCCTTCGGAACTGGGCTGGCCTACTTCAATCTGCGGTCGTTATGCTGCCCACAGACCTGTTCTGCGGTTGCATAATGCACCGCAGAACCTACCTCCGCAACAATTCTAAGGTTGATTGTGCGATAATAGTGCAGCCCGTGAAATGGTTGTGCGGTCGCCTAACTGGCCGTGAAATGGACATCAAAAATGGCCCAAATAGCTACTTCACTCTGCGGCCATTCTGCGGCCCACATAGTGATTATGCGACCGCATAATGGGCCGCAGAAATGCCTAACTCTGCAAAATATTTTCCTTCAATTTCCCAGCGCACTGTTCAATTCAAAAAGTCCGAACCCCGATTTTTAGGAAATATTTTACGGGGCCTTACATCCTCCCCCACTTAAGATCATTCATCCTCGAATGAGGATCAAGGCTCACTATTAGCATCCTATGCAACTCAGTTTTCATACCACACACCAGCAACCCCAAATTTGACTAACTCCCTAAAGTTCCAAAACTTTTGCCAGAGTTTCCCCTGTAACGGTCACGCCCCAAACTCGGGGAACCTGCCCGGGCAAGCCTGCTAGATACTTTCTATGCCAAACTCACTCATGAAAAAAGAGGTGACATATATTCATTAATTAGACAATAGGGAGATCATAAATACAATACCAAAACCTTTCTGTTAGTTTCTTTATCTTTAATATCTCAAAATACACACCTTTTTATAGGCTAAAGTGGAACAGTAATTCATTCAAACATAAACATGAATTGTTTGCCTTCCCCCAACACCGACATACAACCCACACAATGTCTACGGGCTAAAAGATACAAATGAGTGCAATGATAGTGCCAACAACAAGGCTCCGGCTATACCTCAAAACATGATAAAAAATGAACAAAAGATACATGACACCGGAATGAGGTGGGGCTCACCAAGTGTGCTAGGAGGAAGGTGTACTGCTATCACTGGTCAATGCGACCTGTTTTGGAACCCCCGGCATCCATTAAAGATGCAGCGCCCCCGGCAAAATGGATGTTAGTACTGTCGAATAGTGCTAGTATGTATAACAAAACACCATCTCAATAGAATGAATAATAATATAAGGGGGAATAATCAAGAATTCAATAAGAGCTTCAAATAATACTAAAACATCAAGTTAAGGGATCACATAAGTTTTCAAGTCAATTTCTATGTTATTAGGTTGGGTGATCTTTAGTACCGATATACCATATTTCACAATACCACTGTATTCTTACACGGAGTCTGATCACGACCCGATCGGCTAGGTCGTCTCATTTGAGACATCAACCATAACCATAATTTCATTATAATTTCCAGCACAGTCACCACCATGTGTGCGGCATGGCATCCGATCACGGCCCAATCGGCTAGGCTGTCTCACCTGAGACATTACCTTTTTCCTTCAATCATCTCACATCATACTTCTTTCACATCCTTTCAATTCATTGGCACTAGTGGCCACAATTATAAAGTCATTCTTGGCACTTGGCCGTAGTTCCTAATTCCAGTTCCCCTTTCCACATTCAAACATCATTATCATTATCAACAACAATAAGGCTTCCCATTCAAGACATTAAATTCATATATGAGTAATTTGGCACGTAGAGGCTTTTCATATAATTTGCCATAACAACCTTTATTTTGATCTTGACTTGAAGTCTTAACATTTTTAACACATTCCATATTTTGAACACATCCTCAATGATAAGTTGATATGATAAAGCATTTACAATTCATATTGAGCATATATCCTTCAACACAAGCACATTCAGAATAGCCAATTATATTATGATCAATTTGGGACTTACACCAATTATATGAACACCGTGGGATTTGATTCTAAGAAGAAGGGGGTTTAGCCAACATACCTCAATTGAGCTTCCTTAAACTTTAAAACGTTCCATAATTCTTAGCAACTTCAATCTATTTTAGAAATATAACAAGTTGAACCAAAATTAGGAAGATGATCATGATTCTAGCTCATTTGAGTATATTATCAAGCACTAGGTGTGCATTAAGGTTTTTAAGGCCCTTTTACGAAAGATTCCATCATTCCCCAACCCATTCTCTATCATTTTTAGCTCACAACCTTCCTACATTATTTGATAACACATGCAAGGTAACAACTCCCACACCCAAACATTTTCTTGCTAATTACTCCCTTTCTAGTAGATTTTCGAAATTAAGAGCTAGGTCATGGACTCTTACCTTTAGGATGAAGACTTTCCTTGTTAATCTTCAATGATTGAGCAAGAATTGATGGATAATAGGTTGAAGGTTACTCCCTCACTCTAAGCACTCTTTCTCACTCTAAAAGTATCAGAAATTTGCTCAAAATGGACTATGGCATATGTTTTATCGAAGTAGGGTCGGGTTATAAAAATCCAAAATGAAGCCCCGGGACAGGATCTGCGGTCCACGAAATGGCCGCGAAAAGTGGCCTCCAAAACCGGGCTAGCCTGCTTCACTCTGCGGCCATTATTCGGCCCACAGACCTGTTCTGCGATCGTATAATGCGCTGCAGAACCTCCCGCCATAAAATTTCAAGGCTGATTATGCGATCAAAGTGCGGCCTGCAAAATGGTTGTGCGGTCGCATAACTGGCCGCGGAATTGACATAAATAATGGCCCAAATAGCTGCTTCACTCTGCGGCCATTCTGTGGCCCACGAAGTGATTATGCGGCCGCATAATGGGCCGCAAAATGCCTAACTCTGCAAAATATTTTCTTTCAACTCCCCAATGCAGTGTTCAATCCAAAAAGTCCGAACCCCGATTTTTAGGAAATATTTTACGGGGCCTTACATACTCCTCCACTTAAGATCATTCGTCCTCGAATGAGGATCAAGGCTCACTATTAGCATCCTATGCAACTCAGTTTTCATACCACATACCACCGGCCCCAAATTTGACCAACTCTCTAAATTTTCAAAAATTTCGCCAGAGTTTCCCCTATAACGAGGCCTATCCAGCTTTTAGAGAGCCCTAGAAACACATCCTTAAAACATATACATAGTCCAATGACGTAACATAACTCATAACAACACCAACCGGGGCCTCACATACAATATATTTAGAAAGAAGCACCTTTACATTAACTGAAAAAGTGATACAAGAATCCATAGGCGACAATTTAATAGAAAGGTTACATAGCTTATACAAACAAGTAAGGATACTTCTTTTTCATCTCTTCCTCGGCCTCCCAAGTAGCCTCTTCAACCTGCTGGTTTCGCCACAACACCTTCACGGAGGCAATTTCTTTATTCCTCAACTTTCGGACTTGCCTATCAAGAATGGCAACTGGAATTTCTTCATATGATAGTTCTTCATTAACCTCAATGGTCTCAATCGGCACAATAGCTGACGGATCTCTAACTACCTTCTTCAACATAGACACATAGAATACCGGGTGCACTAAAGATATCTCGGGAGGCAGTTGAAGCTTGTACGCCACCTGACCAATCCTCTGAATGATTTTGTATGGCCCCACATACCTCGGACTCAATTTTCCTTTCCTTCCAAACCGCATTATACCCTTCATGGGGGAAACCTTCAAGAATACCCCAATCATCTGCTTTGAACTCTAAGTCTCTGCGACGAACATTCGAATAAGATTTTTGATGACTCTGAGCAGTTTTCAACCGCTCCTTAATGATTTGAACCTTTTTCATAGCCTGATGCACAAGGTATGGTCCTATTAACTTAGCTTCCCCAATCTCGAACCACCCAATGGAGATCTATATCTCCTACCATATAGTGCCTCAAATGGTGCCATCTGAATATTAGCATGAAAGCTGTTGTTATAAGAAAACTCTATGAGTGGCAAATGATCATCCCAGCTACCCTTGAAGTCAAGAACACAAGCACACAATATATTCTCAAGAGTCTGAATAGTCCACTCTGTCTGCCCGTCGGTCTATGGATGGAAGGTTGTACTAAGATTCACCTGAGTACCCAAACCTTACTGAAATTTCCTTCAACAATTTGCCGTGAACTAAGCTCCTCGACAGGAGATGATAGAAACTGGAGTGCCATGTAGCCTGACTATTTCCTTGATATATAACTGAGCATATTATTCCATTGTGTCGGTAGATTTAAATGGCAAGAAGTGTGCTGATTTCGTGAGTCGATCCACAATAACCCAAATTGAGTCAAACTTGCGCGGAGTGCGCTGTAGTCCTACCACAAAATCCATATTAATCATTTTCCACTTCTACATTGGAATTTCTATGTCCTGTGCCAACCCACCAGGCCGTTGGTGTTCGGCCTTCACTTGCTGACAATTGGGACACCTTGCCACAAAGTCCGCCACATTCCTTTTCATGTCATTCCACCAATAGAGTTCCTTGAGATCATGATACATCTTTGTAGAACTTGGTTGCACGGAATACCTAGAAGTGTGAGCCTCGGTCATGATTCTTTCTCGAAGACCATCTACATTTGTAACACATAGGCGCCTTTGGTACCTTAGTGTAACATCATCCGTTCCAAGAGTAAAAGCCATAGTTTTATGTTTGTGAATCCCCTCCTTCAATTGTACCAACAATGGATCGTCATATTACTTCTCCTTGACTTCCACAACAAGAAATGATTTAGCCCTATTTTGCACAATTACCCCTCCTTCACTAGAGTCCGCAAGACGAACTCCCAAACTAGCTAACTGGTGAACCTCCCTGGCCAACGACCTCTGACATGCCTCCAAGTGAGCCAAACTACCCATAGATTTTCGGCTAAGAGCATCCGCCACCACATTGGCTTACCCCGGGTGATATAGAATATTGATGTCGTAATCCTTGAGTAACTCAAGCCATCTTCTCTGGCTCAGATTCAGCTCCTTCTGTTTGAAAATATATTTAAGACTCTTGTGGTCCGTGAATACATCCACATGGACCCCATACAAATAATGACGCCAAAAGTTTAATGCAAAAACCACCGCCGCAAGTTTCAAGTCATGTGTTGGATAGTTCTTCTCATGATTCTTGAGTTGCCTAGAAGCATAATCTATAACCTTACCATGTTGCATTAACACACACCCAAGCCCAATCCTTGAAACATCACAATATACCATAAACCCATCTGTACCATCTGGCAGGGTCAACACTGGCGCCGTAGTCAATCTTGATTTCAACTCCTGGAAGCTCTTTTCACAAGAATCTGACCATTGGAACTTAATCACTTTCTTAGTCAATTTAGTCAATAGAGAGGCAAGAGTAAAGAACCCCTGCACAAACTTCCTGTAATACCCTGCTAAGCCCAAGAAACTGTGAATCTCTGTTGGTGTTCTAGGTCTAGGCCAATTCATCACCGCTGCAATCTTTTGAGGATCAACCTTAATTCCTTCTCTGGAGACAACATGACCCATGAATGTGACAGATTCGAGCCAAAACTCACATTATGAAAATTTTGGGTACAATTGGTGCTGATGAAGAGTTTGAAAAACTGCCTTGAGGTGATCGGCATGGTCCTCTCGACCTCGTAAATACACAAGAACATTGTCAATGAATACTATCACAACGGAATCGAGAAAAGGCTTGAAAACCCGATTCATAAGATCCATGAAAGCCGCCGGGGCATTTGTTAGCCCAAAAGACATTACCAGAAATTTAAAGTGCCCATACCGGGTCCTGAAAGCTATTTTCGGAATATCCTGCTCCCTGATCTTCAATTGGTGGTACCCAGACCGTAAATCAATTTTGGAGAAGTACCTAGCACCATGTAACTGATCAAACAAATCCTCTATTCTTGGTAATGGGTACTTGTTTTTCATTGTGCCTTTGTTAAGCTGCCGGAAGTCAATACACATCCTCGATAATGCATCTTTCTTCCTCACAAAGAGAACCGGTGCGCCCCATGGTGACACACTCGATTGGATGAAACCCTTCTCTAACAAATCCTTCAATTGTTCCTTTAGCTCCTTTAATTCTGCTGGTGCCATCCTGTAGGGCGGAATAGATATAGGTTATGTGTCTGGCATCACATTAACCCCAAAATCAATCTCCCTATTCGGCGGAATCCCAAGGAGCTCATCAGGAGAGACCTCTAGAAATTCATTCACAACTGGCATAGACTCGACTATAGGCGCCTCAGTATTGGTGTCCGTAACCCGGACCAAATGATAGATACACCCCTTATTAATCATCTTCGTGGCCTTAAGGTAAGAAATAAAACTACCTTTTGGCATTACATTATCCCCCTTCCATTCAACAACTGGCTCATTTGGAAATTCAAACCTCACAGTTCTAGTTCGGCAATCGAGCTTGGCAAAACATGAATAAAACCAATCCATTCCCATAATTACATCAAAGTCGACCATCCCAAATTCAATGAGATCAGCCACGGTGTCCCGACCATGCACCGTGATAAAACAACCCCTATAAACTCATGCGGCCAAAATAGACTCGCCAACCGGAGTAGATACAGAGAACGGCTCAGGAAGTTGTTCCGGTTCTATCCCTAGTTCCATAGCAACATAAGGGGTAACATAGGACAAGGTGGAACCGGGATCAATGAGAGCATATACATCATGAGATTGGACAGTCAATATAACTGTGACAACATATGAAGAAGCCTCAGCACTCTGGCGACCACTCATAACATAAAAAAGGTTGGATCCTCCCGAACTCTGTGTACCATCCCTAGATGCACCACACCCTGCGGGTGCTGGAGTGCCTCAAGCTGGAGGGGGTGCTGAAGATGTAGCAGTTGCAGAATTGGATGGATGAGTTGTGCCCCTGCCCACACACAGGTGGGATAAACGGCACTCCCTCTAAATATGACCCTTCAATCTGCACCCGTAACATATAGGTAGTCCCATGTAATGGATTCCCAAGTGCATCTTCCCACACCTGGGGCATGGGGCCTCCGCTTCTGGTGGAATCTCCCTCTTGATCAGCCCTGCAAGTGGGGTCCCCTGCTGCCCTGATTGGGCTTGAAATGACTCCCCTGCTGCTGACTGGGTCCTGCTGGCGGTGCACTCACTGAAGACTGAGCAAAAGACTGGGATGGCCCTGATGACCCTCCCCTAAAAGCTGATCTTCCCCCACCAAATGACTCCCCAAAGTTTCCCACGGACCGGACCTTGCTGTTACCCTCTCGCTCCGTTCTGTTCTTCAACTTACGGTCCTTTGTAGCTTGAGCAAATGCGACCATCTTCCCATTGTTCATATCAAAATTCAAGGCAGTTGTAGCGTCCTCATTGATAACCAAGGGGCTAAGGCCCTGCACAAACCGGCGCACTCTAGCCTCCATAGTAGGAAACATGAGAATGGCATATTTAGACAGGCGCACGAACTCCATGTGATATTCCCACACACTCTTACTTCCTTGGTTAAGGTTCTCAAACTCTGCGGCACGGGCTGCCCTAGTCTTGGCCTGCAAGAAATGGTCCATGAAAGCGTCAGCAAACTCGCTCCACCTCGCTGGAGGGCTCCCCTCCTCCCGAGAGTCCTCCCATAGCTCAAACCAAGAATAGGCCACCCCTTTCAGGTGGTAAGCGAACATCTCCACTCCCTCCATCTCAGTAGCGCGCATAACCCAGAGAGTCTTATGCATCTCATCAATGAAGTCCTGTGGGTCCTCCTCGGAATTAGCACACGTGAACACCGGAGGATCCAACTGAAGAAACTTGTTCACCCTGGAACCACTAGAATCCCCTTGTTGGCTAGAAGAAGTGGGTGCAACATTTGATCTCTGGGCTTGAGAAGCCACTATATGTGTCAGCATCTAGATAGCTCCCCTAAGATCCCCGTTAGAAATACCGGAACCAGAAGCTGGGGCTGGAGATGGAACCAGAATATCAGTTGGAGGAATTGCTGCACCCTCAGTAGGTGCAGGAACTGGTGTGGCCTGATCAGGCATAGTGGAATCAGGCGGTGTAGCAGTCGGGGGATTATCCCCACCCCTCGGGTATTCACCCGCATCATCAAATAAAGGGTCAACTACCACTCCTGAGGCGGCATTGGCTCCTTGGCCATTTCTTGCTCTCTTCTTAGAGGAGGAACAATTTCACAATCCGTTTCATCGCACGATCCAGAATATCAAAGAAGGGTATTATACCTAAATGTCCAAGTAGCCTCCAACTTATAGATGTGGTCGACAACACACCGAAAAGGAGGACTCTACTAGACACGGCTCTGAGACATCCCAGGACACTTTAAAACCTTAGGCTCTGATACCAAGTTTGTCACGCCCCAAACTCGGGGAGCGCGACTGGCGCCCAACCGAGTGAACCCGGCCAAGTAAGCCTGCTAGATACTTTCTACCCCAAACTCACTCATGGAAAACGAGGTGACATATATTCATAAATTAGACAATAAGGAGATCATGAATACAATACCAAAACCTTTCTATTAGTTACTTCACTTTTAAGTCTCAAAGTACACATATTCTTATAGTTGAGCAAAACAAGTGATCAAAACACAACATAACTTGTTTGACTTTTCCAGCACCCCTGTACAACCCATATAGTGTCTACGGAGCCTCTAAAAGATACAAAAGAGTGTTATGATAGTGTCGGCAATAAGGCCCCGGCTATACCTTAAAACGTGATGATATTATGAACAAACGATATAATACATGACCCCGAGATGAAGTGGGGCTCACCAAGTCTGCTGGGAAGAGGATGTACCACTATCACTGATCAACACTGCCTGCTATGGAACAAACCTGCATCCATTTAAAGATGCAGTGCCCCCAGCAAAATGGACATTAATATCGTCGAATAGTATTAGTATATAAAACTAAACACCATCTCAATAGAATGAATAATAATACAAGGGGGAACAGTTAAGAATTTAATAAGAGCTTCAAATAATACTAAAACATCAAGTTAAGGATCACATAAGTTTTCAAGTCAATTTCTATGTTATTAGGTTGGGTGATCCTTAGTGACGATATACCATAATTCACAATACCACTGTATTCTTACACGGAGTCCGATCATGACCCGATCGGCTAGGTCGTCTCATTTAAGACATCAATCATAACCACAATTTCATCATAACTTCCAGCACAGTCACCACCATTTGTGCGGCATGGCATCCGATCATGACCCGATCGGCTAGGCTGTCTCACCCTAGATATTACCTTTTTTTTACAATCATCTCACATCATACTTCTTTCACATCCTTTCAATTCATTGGCACTAGTGGCCACAATTATAAAGTCATTCTCGGCACTTGGCCGTAGTTCATAATTCCAGTTCCCCTTTCCACATTCAAACATCATTATCATTATCAATAACAATAAGGCTTCCCATTCAATATATTAAATTCACATATGAGCAATTTGGGAATCTTAGGCACGTAGAGGCTTTTCATATAATTTGGCATAACAACCTTTATTTCGATCTTGACTTGAGGTCTTAACATTTGTAACACATATTCCATATTTTGAACACATCTTCAATGATAAGGTGTTATGATGAAGCATTTACAATACATATTGAGCATATATCCTTCAACATAAGCACATTCGGAATAGCCAATTCTATTATGATCAATTTGGGACTTACACCAATTACATGAACACTGTGGGATCTGATTCTAAGAAGAAGGAGGTTTAGCTAACATACCTCAACTGAGCTTCCTTAAACAATTAAAATGTTCTGGAATTCTTAACAACTTCAATCTATTTTAGAAATATAACAAGTTGAACCAAAATTAGGAAGATGATCATGATTCTAGCTCATTTGAGCATATTATCAAGCACTAGGTGTGTATTAAGGTTTTTAAGGCCCTTTTATGAAAGATTCCATCATCCCCCAACCCATTCTCTACCATTTTTAGCTCACAACCTTCCTACATTATTTGATAACAGATGCAAGGTAACAACTCCCATACCCAAAAATTGTCTTGCTAATTACTCTCTTTTTAGTAGATTTTCGAAATTAAGAGCTAGGGCATGGACTCTTACCTTTAGGATGAAGACTTTCCTTGTTAATCTTCAATGATTGATCAAGAATTGATGGATAATAGGTTGAAGGTTACTCCCCTACTCTAAGCACTCTTTCTCACTCTAAAAGTATCAGAAATTTGCTCAAAATGGACTATGGCATATGTTTTATCGAAGTAGGGTCGGGTTATAAAAACCCAAAAATGAAGCCTCGGGACAGGATATGCGGTCGCATATGTGACCGCATAATGATTCTGCGGTCCGCAAAATGACCGCGAAAAATGGCCTTCAAAACTGGGCTGGCCTGCTTCACTCTGCAGCCGTTATGCGGCCTGCAGACCTGTTCTACGGTCGCATAATGCACCGCAGAACCTCCCTCCGCAATAATTCTAAGGTTGATTGTGCGACAATAGTGCGGCCCGTGAAATGGTTGTATGGTCGCATAACTGGCCACGCAATTGACATAAAAAATGACCTAAATAGTTGCTTCACTCTACGGCTATTCTGCGGCCCGCAGAGTGATTATGCGGCTGCATAATGGGCCGCAGAAATGCCTAACTCTGCAAAATATTTTCTTTCAACTCCCCAGCTCACTGTTCAATCCAAAAAGTCCGAACCCCAGTTTCTAGGAAATATTTTACGGGGCCTTACAATTATAGCCATTTCAGGTGGCAGAGTTTTTTTGCTTCGGGAACACGAGGCTGAGATCGCGTTCGCGAAGGGTAGTGCCGGTAAGGGCATTTTAAGTCTAAATTTCGGGATTTTACCCATTTTTTACTTTTTGAGTTTTGGTGAATGATAAGAGAGAGTTTAAAGAGGGATTTCACTACTATCTTGGAGGCAAGTAATTTACACTTGGATTTGATCATATATCTTGATTCCCTATGGATTTTTATGCCTAAAATATAAATTCTGGAGTAAAATTTGGGGGTTTTGTCTACAACTTAAGAGAATGTAAATTGGCATTTTGAGAATAGATTTGGACTTGGATTTAAAAACTAAACATATATTTTGACTCGTGGGGTTATGAGTAAATGTGATCTACCCCTAGACTCGAGTTTTGACCATGTGTTCCGAGTTAACTTTTGTTGACTTTTCGGTAATTAATTAAAGATTAAAGATTTATTGTTTGGAATTGATTCCTATGATGTTATTTGACCTTATTAAGAACTATTTGGTTAGATTTGAGTTGGTTGGAAGTGATTCCTAAAAGAAAGGCACTTTTGGAGGGTTGATTTGGCTTGCTAAAGTAAGTATCTTGCCTAATCTTGGTTTGAGGGAATAATCCTTGGGACATGACCTTGTTTTCTTAATTGGAATGTGTGAAGAGCAACTTATATGTGAGGTGACGAGTGTATATGCGGGTGATATAGGTTATTCATGTACGAGTTAGACTTTAGGCTTTCATTATGCCTTGTTTAGTTTTGTGCCTTCCATAAATTATGTTTTAATCGATTGTATGACTAAGTCAGCTTATTATTTCATACTAGTAATCATGTTTAGAATTATTACATCTTAATTAGCCAAGACAGGCTATTTGTGAAATTGTTGATGTACTTGATTCAGCCGTAGTCATGCTTTTTATCTTGAGCACACATCAACACTTTTATTTATTATTTCTGTGTGCATCTTATTGGTTATTTGTGAGCATATGCACTATCAGAGATGAAATATTATTCTGGATTGCAATGACTATGGCATACTTGGACAAGTTAAGAGGATTAATATGGATTTGTCATAAGGTTTCTACCATGCTGTTATCGTAATATTGATATTTTAGGGCATGAGCTCTTTGCCGTGCTGTGTGTGGATATGGATTTATCCCTCTAGGGCCACCCTCTTGGTTTCTCTCTTGATGGCATACACACATGTTGTGAGAAATTAATAGAATTCTGATTGATTCTAAAGTGAAATCCAATGCGGTAAGTTTTGAGCATAAGGGTGGAATTTTTGACCATTCAAGTAAATCCTTTATGCCATATCATTAATACTATATGCTTTCTATGTTTATCTTCAAACATGCTACTTGATGCCTCTGTATATGCTTTAGACTTGATAGACAAGATAGAACTATCAGTTTTGAGTTGATATCTCATGATGTATTATTTTATAGTATTGCATGTCTTTCAATAATCTTGCCATGAATAGATATGAATTGTACTAGTATATTTGTTAGTAGGTATCACATGAATTGAACCTCGTCACTACTTCACCAATGTTAGTCTTGATACTTACTGACTGCACATTGTTTCATACTCATACTATGCTTCCGCATATTTTTGTGTAGATTATGACATTGACTCGAGTGGGCCTTAGAAAGGGGCCCAATAGCTGATATAGCAGACTTGAGGTAGTGTTGCATGGTTGTCGGAAGACCTATGGAGTCCCCTACCTTATTTTATCATATATTTTTTATATTTCAGACAATATTTGTATTATCGAGAGATTTTGTTGTATCTTAGTTTAGATCTCATGACTATACTACCAGGTTTTGGGGAGAGTATTGTAGTAGTATTTGTATGTTTGTTGTTGTTGAAGGATTCATTTTAGGTATATATGCTAAAGATGTTATATTATATCCTCTTATGCTTAGTTTGATCTATGTTTGAATATTGACTTACCTAGCTTTGGGGGTTAGGTGCCATCACGATCCTTAGTGGGATTTTGGGTCGTGATGAAGTTTGGTATCAGAGCTTGAGGTTCATGGGTTCTAAAATCCATAAGTATTTCTAGTAGAGTCTTGCGTCGGTACAGAGACATCTGTACTTGTCTTCGAGAGTCTATTAAGCAAATAGGAAGCTTCACTTTCTTCCTTTCTTTATCGTGCGATTTTAGTTCACCCTAAAGTTTCAATCTTTACTCTTCTATTCTCTCACAGATGGTGAAAATGCATTCTTTTGCAATAGCCGAGCAGGATCCAGTACCCCAAACCAAAGCCAAGAGAGTCAGGGGTCGGGGCAGGGCTAGAGTGCAGGCCAAAACATGTACGGCCGCACCTATGAGAGATGTAGAACCTAAAGTCACTTGTGCTCGACCTAGATCAAATTTTGAGGATCATGCAGCTCCAGTAGTGTACCAATCTCCAGCTCATATTGCTCGACCGAGTGCAGCTCAGTTTCCTGAGTGGTTTATTGCTACCTAGTGCTTCAGGATACTATCGTCTGCATCTTGAGTTATTTTGATAGCTTGGCACATACCGGTATGATTCCTATGATTCCATCTACTTCTCAGACTAGAGAGCGAGCATAGACCCCACCTATTCACATTCCAGAGTAGGGTACTAGTATGTTTCAGACTCTAGGAGTTCTGGTTGTTCCACCTGTTAGGATGGTTCAGCTTGTTGCTACAATCATGTCTGAGGTTAGACCTGTTATGACAGTTGAGGAACGGAAAAGGATGGATTGGTTATAGAAGTTATATCCTCCATGTTTTAATGGTGATTCCACAGTTGATGCTCAAGAATTCTTGGACATGTGTCACGGGATTTTATGCAATTTAGGACTTCTGGAGTCCAATGGATTTGATTTTACTACATTTTAATTGAGAGGGCCAGTTAAGAGGTGGTGGCAGACATATGAGAAAGTCAAACCAGCAAGGTCACTTCCTCTCACATGGGCTCATTTTTCGACTCGCTTCTTAGAGAAGTTTATTCCTCTCACCAGGAGAGATGAGTTGTGCATCCAGTTGAGCATTTGTAGCAAGATGGTATGATAGTTACTCAGTATGAGATGAGGTTCACAAAGTTATCATGCTATGAAGCTTTCCTGATTCTTACCGAGAAGAAGAGATTACGTAGGTTCATTGAGGGCCTCAGCTACAGCCTTAGGTACGGTGTGGCATGAGAGGTTGAGATTGAGAATACCTTCGACCAGGCTGTTGATATTGTTAGGAGATTGGAGCTTATTCGCAGGCAAGAGAGGGAGGATATAAAGGCCAAGAAGGCTCGTGGTACTGGAGGATATGGTGGTGCCTACACTGGAGGTAAGGGTCACCATGACAGAGGCTATGCTAGTAGGCCAGTTCAGTCAGCACTTCAGATTTCTTATGATGCTCCAATTAGCCATGGGTTTTAGAGTACTTGCCCAGGGTAGTCATCATTCAGTGACCTCCCGAACGTAGTTCTTACAATGCATCTCCAGGGCAGGGTTCTTACAGTGGTTATTCTAGTCATTTGGGGCAGCCTCATTCCAAACAGCCACGCCAGTCAAGAGATTGCTTTGAGTGAGGGGATTCAAGGTATATGAGGAGGGGTTTCCATAGGCTTTGGATGAGTGTACCTCAGCACGATACCCAAGCCATGATTCTTGCACTAGTTTCTACGCCACTTACACAGATATCTAGACGTGGAGGTCAAGCATGTAAAGGTCGTCCTAGAGGTGGAGTCAATTCTCGTTGATATGTTTTCCCTGGTAGGCCTGAGACGGTTGCGTTTGATGCAGTCATCACATGTATTATTTCAATCTATCATAGAGATGATTTAGTATTGTTTGATCCGGATTCTACTTATTTGTATGTTTCATCTTACTTTGCATCATATTTGGATATGCCTCGTAATTCTTTTGATATTCCTATTTATGTGTCTACACCTATTGGAGATTCTATTATTGTGGATCATGTATATCGTTCCCGTGTGGTTACTATTATTGAGTATGATACTTTGCATGATCTCTTGTTGTTGGACATAGTGGATATTTAGGTGATTCTTGGCATGGATTGGTTATCACCATATTATGCTATCTTGGATTGTCAAGCCAAGACTGTAATTTTGGCTATGCCAAGACTGCCCAGATTAGAGTGGTGAGGGTCACTGGGTCACTCCACAGGTAAGATGATTTAACTCCTAAAGGCTTAACGTATGATTGAGAAGGGATGTCTAGTATATTTGGCTTTTTTACGGGATTCTAGCACAAAGGTTCCTTCCATGGATTCAGTACCGGTTGTGAGAGAGCTTTCAGAGGTGTTTCCTATGGATTTGTCTGGCATGCCACCAGATACGGATATTGATTTTGGTTTTGACTTAGTTCCGAGCACTCAACCCATATTTATTTGTTACACCCCATGTTTTCGTACGTAAGAGTACGTCGTAAGTCAATTGATGTAAGCTCATAAATGAAATCATCTTTGAAACGTTTATAAAGTAAGTTAATCATGTTACCGTGGAGGTTACAAATATTTAAGATCATGAATACCAAGTACCAAGAGGGTTAGAAGGCTTAGAAGCTAAACGAATTGAAGAAAATAAGTTTCGTCGAAAGTCGACAAGTTGGAATGTTATAACGTGTACTTTTGGGGTGAGACTAGGGTGCTTAACATTATAAGGAGGTTATGTTATGACTTATTTTAGTCATATGATAGTCGTGTGTTATGTTTTAAAGTCAAGCGAGTTGTGGAACAAAAGTTGGCAAAGGTCATCACAAGTTACATTCATAAATGTGCTGAAACTTAGGTCAAATGTAGCTGAGATTGTCTCCAAATATACTTAGGATTATGGCGTGATCTACCTACCATATTAACGATCTACGTATCTAGTTTCTAACGCATTTAACCGTTCATCAATAAGACATTGGAGTAGAGAGATATTCATGTTTTCGTTAGACTGCGCAAGCAGCTCCCATGGGACCCACAAAGTCGGTGTAAAACTCCAGCTTGTATTTAAGTCAATTCTAAGTCGTTTAACTCATGTTTATCGTCCAAAACAGTTCTTAAACCCTCCTAAATGCTCTCCAAGGGTTACTCCATGATTCTAGGGTGAAAGCCTAAGATAAAAACATGAATCCAACGCTAGAAATCTTGTGGTGCTTGCTAGATCGTAGTTCTTCATCTTGTGGCTGTTTTGGAGGGTTCTTCAAAGGTAAGTAACCTGATTAAGTTACGAATCAGTCCATCATTCATACATATTAGAGTTTCAAGGCGAAATACAAGTTGAACACACCAACTTGAACACAAAAGTTGATTCAAGAAGAGAATACAACTCCTATAGTATTGTGGTGTGATTGAGGGTTGTTGTGAGCTACACCAAGTGAGGATTTCATGTTGTATCTACTTCCTAAGGTAAGTAAATCATGTTCTTTATTGTGCTTAAGGTTAATCATATGTTGGTTTAGTTGTTTGAGTGAAACTCTACAAGATAGTAATTGACATGGCATAAGGAATTGTTATCTTTTTTTGTGGGCTGTGTTGAGGCTATATATAGTTTATTGTGACTGGAAATTATCATAAATAGCTTGATTATGTTATTGCTGCTGTTTTGGAGCTTATATTTGTGCTAATTAAGTTGATTGAAGAAAATAACATGAAAAATTAGAAGTTGACGATAAAGGTTAAGGTGCTAGGCGTGTGGACTATATTTGAAGATTATTCTTATGATTTTTTGGGCTGCAAATGATATGGTAAGCATAAGTATGATGTTATAGATGTTGTAGGCAGATTCATGGAAAAGGAATTGGATTCAAACCATATTTTGTTAATTGAAAATCGAGCTTGCCGCTCACAATGGTTGTTGAAGTAATCAGAGAGCTTATTGTGAATTATATTGTTGTTTGGGCTATTTGGTGACTTTTGGTAACATATGGGATTTATTACAAATAGGGGAGGTGTTTTCCGTTTTCTTGTAGAATATTGGTTTCCAAATATGAGAGTTACAACGCTTATATGATGGCGACGAAGTCAGTTTACTCAGTGTAGACGTAAGAATATCATATTGAGCTTGCTTGATGATATGATAGAAGATTTCAAAGGAATGTTAAGGCACTTCATTCTTTCTTTTGGCATGATCTAAAGTGAAATGAACATAAACGATACGCTATTTCATAACAGATCTACTCCTAGCAACTAAGGCTGCCCATGTTGTTCTTTCCTTATAAAGTTATTCTAAGTAAGTATGTATGATCCTTGAATCCTATTGAGGTTCATGTTGATGGTATGGATGTCAATAATTTTAATCGAGGGTGCAACGACCTTAGGTCACTCCGAAAGGTTTAGAACATGATTCCATGAGTCCAGTATGCATTATATATATGTATCTATTTTACTCTACCGAGCCACGCTATAGTCACCCGGGTACGACATCTATTGTGCAACCACTGATTAGTTAGGTTTACCGAGCCCACGTGGCCGGGTACGATTCTACCGAGCCTTATGATGGCCGGGTACATTTTTATCGAGTCCTCTTCGAGGCCGAGTACGATATGATGATGATGCCCATAGAGGCGTATGTTTTTAAAAGTATATGTATATATTTATGTATCATGCATTTCATGTATGTCGCCCTCAAAGGCACTCAGATGTTACAGGTTGTATCTTCTCTACCTCTATTTACATCAGTATTCTTATTTATGCTTTCCCTGCCTTACATACTCGGTACTTTATTCGTAATGAAGTTCTTTTTTTCCTGGGGATGCTGCGTTTCATGCCCCCAGGTCCCGATTGATAGGTTAACAGTACTCCTAGTAGGCTATCAGCTCAGCGGAAAGTGTTGGTGCACTCCATTTGCTCTGAAATTGCATGTTTGGTCAGTATACTTTGGACATGTATTGATTGATATGGCGGGCCCTATCCCGACCTTTATGACGTTTATGTACTATTAGAGGCTTGTAGACAGATGTCATGTATATGTATACTTGTATGGCCTTGTTGGCTTATCTTTTGAGTGTCCAAATGTTCATGTCGGCCTTATAGGCCCGTATGTCACATGTATAAGTTTGTATATCATGTTGAGTCATCATATGTCGAGTATTCCCTTATATTTTATTCTGGTTATCTTATGATGGCCTTTCTAGATCATTTACCCATGATAGTATGAAAAAAAAGATATGTTACGTTGGTACTCGATTGAGTAAGGCACCGGGTACCCATCATGGCCCTTCGGTTTGGGTCGTGATATTATTCCAACCATATTATATGGCTCTAGTGGAGTTGAAGTAATTGAAGGAGCAGTTGCAGGATTTGCTTGATAAGGGATTCATTACACCGGGTTTTTCTCGTTGGGGCGCCTCGATGTTGTTTATGAAAAAGAAGGATGTATTATGAGGATGTGCATTAATTACAGACAACTGAACAAGATTACTATTCAAGAACAAGTATCCATTCCCTCATATTGATGATTTATTTGATCAGCTTCAGGGTGCTAAGGTGTTCTCCAAGATTGGCTTGAGACCGGGTTATCATCAGTTGAAGATTAGGGCTTCAGATATCTATAAGATGACTTTTTAGTACTCGATATGGTCATTATGAGTTCTTGCTGATAGCATTTGGTTTGACTATTGCTCCAGTAACATTCATGGATTTAATGAATAGGGAGTTAAAGTCTTATTTAGACTCTTTTGTGATTGTCCATCTTGGTTTACTCTCGTAGTAAGGAGGAGCATGAGTAGCACTTAAGAGTAGTACTTCAGACTTTGAAGGATCGAAAGATTTATGCTAAGTTTTGGAAATGTGAATTCTGATTGGATTCTGTTGCATTCATGCGTCATGTTATGTCTAGTGATGGTATTAAGGTTGATCCCACGAAGATTGAGGTGGTTCAGAGTTATCCTAGAACTACTACAGCTACATAGATCAGGAGTTTGTTGGGGTTAGCAGGCTACTATCATCTCTTTGTGGAAGGTTTTTCATCTATTGCAGTCCTATTGACTAAGTTGACTCAGAAGGGTGTTCCTTTCAGATAGTCCAAGGAGTGTAAGGAGAGCTATTAGAAGCTCAAGACTGCTTTGACTACATCCCTAATATTGGTGTTGCCCATGGATTTTAGGCCATACACGGTGCATTGCGATGCTTCTCGTGTTGGTCTTGGAGTTGTATCAATGCAGGAGGGTAGAGTGATTGCTTATGCGTCACGGTAGTTGAAGCCCCATGAGAAGAATTATCTACCTCATGATTTGGAGTTGGCAGCTATTGTGCATGCGCTTAAGATTTGGAGGCATTACTTGCCAATAATGAAATAAATCAAGAAACATTAATAATAAAAAATAATTCACTTTCTTTCGACTATAAAAAAGTCACTTTATAATATTAGTAAGAAAAATTCACATATTTATTTTTGATTTGTATGCTATGTCATGTGAGGTTTACACTAATCATCAAAATTTTCATCACGTGTTCAAGCAAAAAGATTTGAATTTGAGGCAGTTGAGGCGGCTTGAGTTGCTTAAGGAGTATGATATCACTATCCTCTATCATCTGGGCAAGGCGAATGTTGTAGCGGATGCCTTGAGTAGAAAGACGGAGAGTATGGGGAGTTTGGCATTTATCCGAGCTAAGGAGAGGCCTTTGGATATGGATGTTCATGCTTTGGCCAATAGATTTGTGAGATTGTATATTTCTGAGCCTAGTAGAGTTCTTGCTTGTGTTGTTATGTAGTTGTCTTTGTTAGAGTGCATCAAGGCTCGCCAGTATGATGATTCGCATTTATTGATACTTAAGGATACGGTGCATCAAGGCAGTGCTAAGAAGGTGGATTGGAGATAATGGGGTTATGCGACTTTAAGGTCGGCTTTGTGTTCTTAATATTGATGGCTTGAGGGATTTGATACTTTAGAAGGCTCATAGTTCACAGTATCTATTCATCCAGGTGCTACAAATATGTATTGTTATTTAAAGCAACACTATTGGTGGCTAAGGATGAAGAAAACCATTATTGGTCGCATGTTTCACGGTGTTTGAATTGTCAACAAGTAAAGTATGAACATCAAAAACTAGGTGGTTTGATTCAGAAGATGGTTATACCGAAGTGGTTGTGGGAGAGTATTACTATGGATTTTGTGGTAGGGTTACTATGTACCTTGGGAGCGTATTACTATGGATTTTGTGGTAGGCTTACCACGTACCTTGAGGAAGTTTGATGCTATTTGGGTTATTGTGGATAGGTTGACCAAGTCCACGCATTTTATACCGATGTTGACTGCATATAATTTAGAGAGGTTAGCTCAGATTTACATTCGAAAGATTGTTCGCTTGCATGGTGTATCTATTTCTATCATTTGAAACCATGGCACTCAGTTTACGTCTCATATTTGGAGAGCTATTTACCATGTAAGGTATACAATTAGAGCTTAGCACAACCTTTCACCCATAGATGGATGGTCAGTCCAAGCGGACTATTCAGATCCTTAAGGATATGTCGAGAGCTTGTGTTATTGATTTTAGAGGCCATTAGGATCAGTTCCTACCATTGGTGGAGTTTGCTTACGACAACAACTACTAGTCCAGCATTCAGATGGCTCCGTATGAGGCCTTGTATGGTTGACGGTATCGATCTCCTATTGGTTGGTTTGAGCCTGGCGAGGCTAGATTGTTGGGTACTGATTTGGTTCGTGATGCTTTGGAGAAGGTAAAGTTGATTCAGCAGCGACTACGCACAGCTCATTCCAGACATTAGAGTTATACGGATAGAAAGGTATGTGATGTGGCTTTCATGGAGGGTGAGAAGGTACTTTTGAAGGTTTTACCTATGAAGGATGTGATGAGATTTGGAAAGAATGGCAAGTTAAGTTCGAGGTCCATTAGCCCATTTAAGATGTAGGAGAGAGTGGGTAAGGTAGCTTATAAGCTTGCTTTGCCTCTTAGTCTTTCGGGAGTTCATATGATATTTCATGTTTTCATGCTTTGGAGGTATAATGGAGACATATCCCACCCATTGCTACAACTTCCCTCTATTAAAGAACCTTTTGCACTACCAGGCCATTGGTGTTTTGTTGCCCAACTAGTTCACTTGTTTTAACATTTTCATCTTGGCCCGTTTTTCTCCATTCTTGTACAATCCTCCTGGTATCCTCCTCCTTCCTTGTTATTAAAAGTTCCTAGGATCCTCTCTTGTTATTTTTGTACAGTTGTGCCCTATAGCCATACATTTGTTACAAAATACAAATTTTCAATCATAAGTAACTGCTTGTGTAAATTTTCTACCTGATGAATCTAACACATCCATTTCTGTTGGTAGAGTCTTTGTCACATTGACCTCTATCATACTTTTAGCATAGGAAATTCTAGTTTTTTTGGCTCTACACTTATTTGCAAATAAAGGATTCTCAATTGCATCTGCTATTCTACTTAGAATTGAACATCCAAAATAATTCATTGGATGTTCAGGGAAATTAACCCATAGATGTATCTTCAATCAGGATCGCACTACTGAAATCAAAATCAGGTAGCCAAGCTTTCAAAATCATGGGTCTGATGTTAACCGTGTATAGCCTTGAATATAGAATCTCCTGTATATTAGCTAGACTCTAAAATTTTACAATATAGTAGCCTTCCTCAGGCTCTATATATCTGATTTTACCACATTATTCATGTTATGTTTTATAAATTTCTTTTAAAACTTTATAACCAGTTATTTCACCAATCACATTGTATACGGGTAAAATCGGGGGCAAAGTTTCTTCGATTCCCCGATGAAGAAATGAAGGGGAAGCACGACTTGAAGTGATTATAATCGAGGCCCAGGAGCCTCTTGTATCGAAACCCGGGAGGAATGAATGATGTATCTGAGATCGGGAATGGTGAAATGACGGAGCCGGGCCAAGTATAGCTGCTAGACCTCGGGGGACGCGGTGAACGGTTATGCATGACGAGAAGGGGAGCGTAATATTCACCCTCAACCGGACATTACGGCGCAAATCCTGTTCAATATCAATTGTAGATCAACATTTATCGGAAAAGGAAGATTTTTACCTTTTTTAGACTTGTAGTAGGACTGAAATTCCCCTACTATATAAAGGGGAAGAATTTCTTTATTTGTCCACATTTTGACACACAAATCAAAGTTATAAAAGTATATTTTTTTCTTCTAGCTATTGTTCAAGGCATTATTCATTTGTTCTTTTCTTCATTCGCAACCAAACTTGTATCGAGGGTCCAATCGAGGACGAATCTCAGTGTTCAATCTAAGATCAGGCTTGGTCATTACATTGCAATGAGTTTGATCATTTATTTTGTCTTTAAATCATTTACCTATTATTCTTAATTATTCGTATTGAATTAAACCACGTATCCTTTAAACCGTGTACAAATTTAATTGTTACTAATATTTGGGATAAACAGTTTGGCGCCCACCATGGGGCTAAGGATGATAGTGGTGATTTGATACAAAGATCCATAACACACCTTATTCTACACTTGTTCTTTGAAATTTTAATTCCATGATAGCCTAAGGATGTCAAACTCTCAGTCTGCTCACTTGAACATTGACTTTGAGTCAGGCCATCACGACGAGAATAATAATGTGGTGCCTAGTAATGATGTGCCTCCTGCCGATCCCAATGGTGTCCCGGCCGCCGACCCGGACAACGCTAACTCGCAGGTATCCATCAACATCAATTTGCAACCTTATCTCCAGAACAGTGTTAGCGGAGGACCCCGACCAACGGCCTGAGAAGCGCCCGAAGGTGAAGGTGATGGGGCGAGCCTACAATTGATTTTTGAGGTGTTGCAGGCTCAACAAGCGGCAATAGAAAAGTTGCAGAACCAAAGCCACGCCCCTAATAGGGTCGAGCCGGAACAATCCTAGGAGAATACTCAAAGTGATGGACAAGTTGTCGCAAAACCGAGTAAAGTCAGGCAAGTAGAAACTTTTGAGGTGATTCATTAACAAAACGGGTGGAGTCGAGTGAGAAAACGATTGAGGCTAATGACAAGAAGGTGGAAACATACAACTCCAAAAAGTTTATTCAGAAGCCTTTCCCCCCAATCGCGGCATCGAAGCTAATCCCAAAGAGGTTCTGAATGACCGACATTCCCAAGTATAATGGGACCACGGATCCAAATAAGCATGTAACCTCTTATACATGCGCGATCAAAGGGAATGACTTGGAAGACGATGAAATCGATTTGGTGTTGCTGAAAAGGTTTGGGGAAACTTTGTCCAGGGGGAAATGATATGGTATCACAACTTGCCTCCAAATTCTATTGACTCGTTTTCTATACTTGCAGATGCTTTCGTGAAGGCCCATGCCAGAGCCATCAAGGTGGAGACCAAAAAGTCAGATCTTTCAAGGTCAACCAAAGGGATAACAAGATGCTCAGGGAGTTCGTATCAAGATTTCAGATGGAACGGATGGATCTGCCACCAGTTGCGAATGATTGGGCCGTTCAGGCATTCACTCAGGGGCTCAATACCCGAAGTTCCATGGCCTCTCCATAGCTGAAACAAAATTTGGTGGAGTACCCAATGGTAACCTGGGCCGACGTCTACAACAAATACCAAATGAAGATCAGGGGCGAAGACGATCAACCCGGGGACCCTTCTTAGTCTGTCTACCTTATTAGACCTGATGATAGATCTAAGAGAGCCATTGATCAGGAGACAAGGTTGGTCCGAGATCGATATCAGCCATACAACGCTGATCAGAGGGAAAATGGATCCGGGCGTCACCCAACAAGGAACGAGAAGAGAATTGATCGAGGACCGAGCGGCCGGGGCCTGATGAGTAAGAGCGGGTTTGACAGGTCGCTCGGGAGCAAGAAATAGACAAGATTATTGAAGTACAATTTCAACATGGATGCCGCAAGCATTGTGTCGGCCATAGAGCACATCAAAGAGACCAAGTGGCCCCGACCATTGCGGTCTGACCCTGCCTAGAAATATCCTAGTTTGGTGTGTAAGTATCACGGCACTCACGGTCATAGGACTGAAGACTGCCGATAGTTAAGAGAAGAAATTGCTCGATTGTTCAACAATGGGCACCTCCAAGAATTCCTAAGCGAGCGAGCCAAAAACCAATTTAGAAATAGGGACGCCAACAAACAGATCGAACAAGAGGAGCCTCAGTACGTAATCAACATAATCATTAGGGGAGTCGATGTCCCCTAAGGGCCGATAATAAAATGCACTAAAGTACATATTACAAGGGAAAAATGCACCCGGGATTACATCCCGGAAGGAGCTATCTCATTCAGGGACGAAGACGCTGAAGGCATCGTGCAGCCTCACAACGATGCATTGGTAATATCTGTACTTATCAATAAATCTTGGGTTAAGTGTGTGTTGATTGATCCAGGTAGCATGGCCAACATCATCAGATCGAGGGTCGTAGAGCAACTAGGATTACATGATAAAATCGTACCGGCGGTCCGGGTATTGAATGGATTCAACATGGCGTGCAAGACCACGAAAGGTGAGATAACTTTACCGGTAAACACTGTCGGGACAACCCAAGAAACAAAGTTCTACGTGATAGAAAGGGATATGAGGTACAACGCTTTGTTCGAAAGGCCATGGGTCCACAACATGAGGATGATACCTTCGACCTTACACCATGCGCTGAAATTTCCCACTCAGGGGAAAGTTAAGACGGTCTATAGAGAATAGCCGGCCACAAGGGAAATGTTCATTGTCGATGAAGTGATCACATAAAGAAATGCGGAACCAACCAAAAAAGAAGAAACTAAATAGAAATCATGATACCGCCCCCAGCCAAACCTTAAAAATAGTAGGAGCACGGAGCGGACAATGAGGACAATTACAGTGTCCCGAGATCGTTCATAGCAGTCGATGACACTAACACCACCAAATCAACGGTCGAGGAGTTGGAGCAAGTTATATTGACCGACCACCTACCAGATTGGAAAGTATACCTAGGCAGGGGGTTAACCCCCGAGCTCAAGAAAAGAACTAATTGGTTTTCTTAAAGCTAATGCCGATTGTTTTGCCTGGTCCCATCTAGACATGACAGGGATCCCACCGGAGTTAACCACTCACAGGTTGAGTTTGGATCTGAAGTTCCATCCCGTTAAGCAAAAGAAAAGGCCACGGTCTGAGATCAAACACGCGTTAATCAGGACGAGGTATCCAAAGTTCTGAAAATAGGTTCCACCTGGGAAGTTAAATACCCAGATTGGTTACAAAACATAGTGGTAGTACCTAAAAAAAGAAATAAACTAAGGATGTGTGTAGATTATAAGGATCTAAATAAGGCATGTCCAAAGGATTCTTTCCCTTTACCTAACATCGATCGAATGATCGACGCGATGGTCGGACATGAGATACTCAATTTTCTCAACGCCTACTTCGGGTACAACCAAATTTGAATGGCCCCGGATGATCAAGAAAAGACTTTTTTGATAACCAAGTTTAGCACCTACTGCTATAATGTAATGCCTTTCGTATTAAAGAACTCCGGTGCCACATACCAACGCCTAGTAAACCGGATGTTCGAAGAACAAATAGGAAAATCAATGAAAGTTTATATTGATGATATGTTGGTCAAGTCCTTACAAGAAGAGGATCATTTGAAACATTTATAGGAAACCTTCGACATATTAAGGAAGTACAACCTGAAGCTAAACGTGGAGAAGTGTGCCTTTTCTCGAATTCATGGTATCTAAGTGGGGAATAGAAATCAACCCTAAAAGAATAAAGGCCATAGAGGACATCACCGTAGTCGACAATGTCAAGGCAGTTCAAAGACTGACTAGGCGGATAGCCGTGTTGGGCCGATTTATCTCTTGATCGTCGTACAAGAGCCATATGTTCATCTCACTTTTGAAGAAGAAGAACAATTTTGCTTGGACTCTGAAATGCCAGGAAGCTTTGGAAGAACTCAAGCGATACCTATCGAGCCCCCCTTTTTGCACACTCTGAAGGCAGATGAATAGTTATTCCTCTACTTGGCGGTTTTCGAGGTAACGATAAGTGGTGTCCTAGTTCGAGAGGAAGAAGGTACACAATTTCCTATTTATTATGTTAGTATAACCCTAGGTGATGCCGAAACAAGTTATCCTTACCTAGAAAACTTAGCACTCACCTTACTAAGCACTTCTAGGAAATTAAAATCGTACTTTCAATGTAACCCCATATGGGTCGTGACCTCTTACCCGCCGAGGAATGTCATGCATAAGCCCAAGCTCTCAAGTCGGTTGGCTAAATGGGTTGTAGAGATCAGTGAGGACAATATTGAGTACAAACCACAGACTGCCATAAAATCTTAGATTTTGGAGGACTTTGTGGCCGACGTTACGCCGTCCTTGATACCCGAGCTCGAAAGGGAATAGCTGCTCACTTCGGGGGTAGCTCGGGGATCTGGACCCTATTCACGGATGGTGCCTCCAACGCGAAAGGGTCCGGGCTCGGTATCGTATTAAAACCACATACAGGTAGCATAATTAAACAGTCCATTAGAACTATAAAATTGACTAATAATGAAGTCGAGTATGAAGCTATGATTGCAGGTCTAGAACTGGCTAAGTGCCTCAAGGCCGAAGTGATTGAAGCCAAATGTGACTCCCTCCTCGTCATAAATCTAGTCAACGGAACGTTTGAAGTAAAAGAGGAACGGATGTAGAGGTACTTGGACAAATTGTAGGTAACCCTACACTAATTCAAGGAATGGGCTCTGCAGCACGTACCTCGAGATCAAAATAGTGAGGCCGATGCACTGGATAACTTAGGGTCGTCTATCGACTCCGATGAATTCGACTCGAGGGAAGTGGTACAGCTGATGAACTCGGTAGTAGAAGAAGGTCACGCCGAAGTAAACTCGACAAGTTTGACTTGGGATTGGAGAAATAAATACATAGACTACCTGAAGATAGGAAAATTGCCATCGGATCCCAAGAAATCAAAAGACCTGCGCACCAAAGATTCCTGGTTTAGCTTAGTCGAAGGGAAATTGTTCCATAAATCCTTCTTTGACCCACTGGCTAGGTGCTTAGGTCCGGGAGAGACTGAATACGCCATAAGAAAGGTCCACGAGGGCACTTGCGGGAACCACTCGGGGGCAGAATCCCTGGTTCAGAAGCTAATCAGAGCCAGTTACTACTGGAATGAATTGGAGACGAATGCAAAGGACTTCGTACAGAAATGCAACGAGTGTCAAAGACACGCCCCGATGATTCATCAACCGGGAGAGATGCTTTACCCGGTCCTGTCGCCATGGCCATTTATGAAATGGGGAATGGATATCGTTGGTCCCCTGCCATGGGCTAATAGCATCCTAGGAAGCTCAACTTTATTCAAGGACAAGGATGAAGCTTTGGAATCTCAAAGATGGCCTTTAACAAGATGTCAAGCTAAAGAGTTGCAAAATAAGGCCATTAGACCTCAAGTGCAAATAAAAATATTGTTAATTGGGAGGAAGAGCTTAAGGATAAAGGATGTGCATTGGCTAGGTGATAGCATCAAGGACACATAGAGTTTTGGAAGCTCCAAGAAAGCCATTTACGAGATCTCAAGCTAAAGAGTTGCAGACTAAGGTTGCTGGACTTCAATGGCAAATAAAGAAGCTTTTAATTGTAAAGGAAGAACTCAAGCCCAAAGGAGATGAATTGTCCAAGTTTTACAATTATTTAGTAACCCAAATTGAAGTCCAAGAGGAGGAAGATTGGGTCACCAAATCAGCTGTTGAAGTCCACCAAAGGGGCTCAAAATGAGCTTAAAAGAGGTCCAAAAGGGGGTGGTTCAAAAGGAGCCCAATTGGAGTCCAAACCAATGGCCCAAACTAGTAGTTTTAAGGTCCAAATCTACCCCAAAGGGATTTAGCTGCCCACCCTCTTATATTTTTGTACTCCCTCCATTTCAATTTATGTGAACCTATTTCCTTTTTGGTCCGTGCCAAAAAAAATGACTTATTTCCTTATTTGGAAACAATTTACTTTTATGCAATGATTTATAGCCACACAAAATATATGCCTCATTTTACACCACAAGTTTAAAAGTCTTCTCTCTTTTCTTAAACTCCATGCCCAGTCAAATGGGTTCACATAAATTGAAACAGAGGGAGTATCTTTTATTCATTAGAAACCACCCTACCTATTTTTGATGAATTTTGTTACCCCTTAGCAGCCCCTACCTAATTTTGATGACTTTTGTTACCCCTTATCAACCCCTACCTAATTTTAAGGTCTTTTACTCCTATAAATAAGGAGTTCTTCTCATTCATTAGGAACTTCATTATTGATTAAGAATATCATACTTTGAGAGTTCTTTTGAATCTTTGTTACTTATGCTTTGAGATTTATCTTTCAACCTTTACTTGTTCATAGTTCAAGGTAGTAAGATTACTTCTCTATTGTGATATCTTTGAATCCTTTATGGTATTCTTAGAAGGAGATTAATACTAGTTATTTATTGTTGTCTCAAGTTACTCGTAAAGCGGTCAAGATCCGAATCTATTATTTTGATTTGTTTTTAAGTAAAGGCATTTGATTTCTTCAATAAATCAAGACGTTGTTGCTTGGATCTTGTCAAGGCTATAGAACTTACGTTCTTGGAAGTTCCTAAAATTCTTTCCTTGAATTTTCCTATATCCTTTATTTTCTGCACTTCAATTCTAGTCGTTCAATTCCTTATTATTATTGCTTCCGTATTTACTTCTCAAATTCTTACTCTAGTTTGGATCCCCCGCCTTGTTATTATTAAGTGGTATCAGAGCGACTCTATCAAGGTTTCGTTCTTGATAATTCTGGGAATTTCTTGAATACTAAGAGCGAAAAAATAACAAGTTAAAAAAAACAAAAAAAAATGTAAATTAGTTTTTTTTTTTAAAAAAGAATTGCTTGCTCTCCATGAACTTTCTTTTGTATCTAATTTGTTTAAAAAAACTATCAAAGGGAACAAGAACAGGGGATCCTAGATTTCAAAGATAAGACAAAAATTTAATTTTTCTTACTCTTTCTAATCTAAATATATAATCCTTTTCTTTTTGTTCGTGTCTTATTTCAACCGAGCCTAATAGTTTTAGGATTTGGTTCTTCTTTCATTAGTTCCCCAAAAATCTGAATGTTACTACTAAGAACTTTATACGAGTTGGGTTTAACTATAAAATCTACAAAGTATTTTGTTCAAAGGTTATTTCGAGAGGAAAAGAAAAAGGCAAAGTATGTGTGAGGGCATTATAGGGAAAAGCCAAATTGAGAGATACATATTTCTTCTATTCTATGCCAAGATGTCTCAAACAGGTAGTTACAATGGAAGGAGGAGAGCTATGACTCAACAACTTGAAAAGTCGAACTTACGGTATACCGAATGGAAGTAAGACAATGATAAAGTTATTTTCCAAATAAGAGCTAAAGTGATGTCTTATGCCCTTAGAATTGACAAAGAGTTTGGCTATAACTTAATTAGTACTTATATGGTTGAGAAATTGAACTTGTCTTGTATTGAGCATATTGAACCCTATATGTTGAAAGGAGTAAAGGTAGATAAAAGAGTGTTATTGCCATTCTCTATCGGAAGGTATGAGGATGTGATTTGGTGTGATTTCATTCCTATGAATAGTTTTCATATTTTGTTGGGAAGGACATGGTATGTCTATAGAAGAGCTTCATATAGTATGGAAAAAAATTGATACTCTTTTGAGGTTAATGGAAGAAACTCATTCTTGGGCCTTTGACTCCCTCACAAATTTGTGAAGATGAAAAGATTGTTAAAGAGAATATAGAAAAATACGAGAGAGAAAATAATGAGAGGAGTAAGGGAGTGCATATTGACATTCCAAGAGAGGAAAAAGGAGAGGTTCTCTTGAGTGAAAAGAGTGGAATGTCAAGTGAGGTAAAGAGTGATCTTGAGAAAAAAGAAAAGAGAGAAGGCAATGAGATAAAAAACGTTTGTGTGGTAGAGAGAGAAAAACTAGAGGGATTGAGTGAAGAAAAAGAAAAACTCTTTAGTGAGAGAAAAGAGGATAAGGGTGAGGAAAATGTTAGTCTTGTGATAAAAGCCAAAGAGCGTGTAAGCAAGAAAAAAATTTTTTACTTCCTAACCCACTAACTCTTTCTTGTATTAGTTCTTGTGATTTTGAGCAGGCACATGTTGAAAGACCTTTTGAAAAGGGAGGTGAGGCGCAAGAGATGGTAGCAAAGGATCCAATTGGATTCCAACATGAACTTGGTGAAATAAAATCTTGTTGGATGGTGGAAGATAAAAGCTTGGTTAAATTCTTTGTTATTGAACCTTTTGACTATTTTGATCCTTATTTACAAGTTTATGACATGGAGTTGCCTAAAACATTGCTAAGTTGGAGCCATTGAATAAAAGAATACAAGGAGATGATATTCCATTGGTAAATAAGTCCAAGTATGGTATGTATAATTGGTTTATTCGAATTCTTGGCCGTTCTAGAACACCTACGGTATTTTTGGAGGTAATGAACTATATTCTTATTTCCTATGTTGGTGACTTTTATAATTTTTGTGGATGATGATATTTTGATGCATATCAAGTCATTAACTATATCTAAGTTCAAGTGAAAGAGTAATTTACTGTCTTTTGAAATTCAGTAGGACATAGATGATTATGTATTCCAACTTGGTGCAAAGAGACATGAAATTTATGAGAAGAGGCTGGCGAATGAGTTAAATATTTCTTCTTCTCTTATTCAAGTGTCTAATGAGTTTTAATGTGATAAATTGCTAGAATGTGATTTTTGTTGTGTGATGGGGAGTCACTCTTCAAGTCATGTTCATTATGAGATTGTAAAAGTGTTTACTACTAGTAGAGAGGATATGCATGATTGTTGTGACATTTGTGATCAAATACTCTTTCATGTAGAGGAATCCATGAGATTTGTACTTGTAGATAGTTGGCTATATCATAAAAGTGTCTTCTTTGATACATATGGTATAGATACTTATATTAAATGGATGTGTGGTCATTCTTTTATAATTTCTTTGTCATGTATACCTATGGACTACCTTACCGGCAAGATCGAATTGCAAGTTCCATTGCATGGCGCATCTAAGAGAGGTTTTTATTGTATTGATCTAGGTAGGCATAAATTTTATTGGGATGATGATGTCCATATGCTTTATAAGGGAGTATTTACACCTATTATGATTAATTGGGTTAAATGGTTACATGGTGACTATCTTGTTTTATTCCTACTATTTTTTCATATTAGTGGATGCCATTTACTAGTGCATGTTTTCTTTTTCTTGCAAGATCAAAATTCGAGGACGAATTTTCTTCAAGAAGAGGGGAATGATAGCATCCTAGGAAGCTCAACTCTATTCAAGGATAAGAATGAAGCTTTGGAATCTCAAAGATAGCCTTTAACAAGATGTCAAACTAAAGAGTTACAAAACTAGGCCATTAGACTTCAAGTGCCAATAAAAAGTTGTTAATTTGGAGGAAGAGCTCAAGGATAAAGGATGTGAATTAGCAAGGTGATAGCATCAAGGACACATAGAGTTTTGGAAGCTCCAAGAAAGCCATTTACGACATCTCAAGCTAAAGAGTTGTAGACTAAGGTTGTTGGACTTCAATGAAAAATAAAAGAAGCTTTTAATTGTAGAGGAAGAGCTCAAACCCAAAGGAGATGAATTATCCAAGTTTACAATTATTTGGTAGCCCAAATTTAAGTCCAAGAGGAGGAAGATTGGGTCGCCAAATCAGCCCTTGAAGTCCACCAAAAGGGCTCAAAATGAGCATAAAAGAGGTCCAAAAGGGGGTGTTTCAAAAGGAGCCCAATTAGAGTCCAAACCAATGGCCCAAACTAGTAGTTTTAAGGTCCAAATCTGCCCAAAGGGATTTGGCCGCCCACCCTCTTATATTTTTGTATCTTTTATTCCTTAGAAACTACCTTACCTAATTTTGATGACTTTTGTTACCCCTTAGCAGCCCCCTACCTAATTTTGATGACTTTTGTTACCCTTTAGCAACCCTCCTACCTAATTTTAAGGACTTTTACTCCTATAAATAAGGAGTTCTTCTCATTCATTAGGCACTTCATTATTGATTAAGAATATCATACTTTGAGAGTTCTTTTGAACCTTTGTTACATATGCTTTGAGATTTATCTTTCAACCTTTACTTATTCATAATTCAAGGTAGTAAGATTAATTCTCTATTATGATATCTTTGAATCCTTTGTGGTATTCTTAGAAGGAGATTAATACTAGTTATTGATTGTTGTCTCAAGTTACTCGTAAAGCGGTCAAGATCGAATCTATTGTTTTGATTTGTTTTTAAGTAAAGGCGTTTAATTTCTTCAATAAATCAAGACTTTGTTGCCTGGATCTTGTCAAGGCTATAGAACTTGCGTTCTTGGAAGTTCCTGGACTTCTTTCCTTGAATTTTTCCATATCCTTTATTGTTTGCACTTCAATTCTAGTAGTTTAATTCCTTATTATTTGTGCTTCTGCATTTACTTCTCAAATGCTTACTCTAGTTTGGATCCCCGACCTTGTTGTTATCATGGGCACCCGGTAAGACCCAATGCATACTACTCATGACCGATTATTTTTCTAAATGGGTCTAGGCTCAGGCGTTCGAGAAGGTCTGGGAGAAAAAAGTCATCCACTTCATCTGGGATCACATAATATGTCGATTTGGGATGCCGGTCAAGATCGTTTGCGACAACGAAAAACAATGCGTCGGCAGCAAGGTAAGTAAGTTTTTCAAAGACCACAAAATCAAGAAGATATTATCAATGCCTTACCACCCTAGTGGAAAGGGGCAAGCGGAATCGACAAAAAAACTAAATACTTAAACATGAAAAAGAGATTGACCGATTCGAAAGGGAAGTGGAAGGAAATCTTGCCCGGAGTCTTATGGGCATACCGTAAAACTTTGAAGTTGAGTACCGGAGCTACCTCGTTCTCTCTAGTTTATGGAGTGGAAGCCTTAATACTAGTCGAGGTAGGGGAACCGAGCCTCAGGTTCTAGTATGCTACCAAAATGTCAAACGGCGAGGCCATGACCACGAGCCTGGAATTATTTGACAAAAGGCGAGAAGACGACCTGGTCCGATTGGCCGCCCAGAAGCAGTGAGTAAGGAGGTACTACAACCGAAGATCTAACCTACAATATTTTCAAGTCGGGGACTTGGTGTTGAGAAAAGTAACACTACACACCAGGAACCCAAACGATGGAAAACTAGGCCCGAATTAGAAAGGACCGTATAAAGTTGTAAAAATAATCAGTAAAGGCTCGTATAAACTCGAGTCCGGATATGGTGTACAACTACCGAACAACTAGAACGAGGCACACTTAAAGTGGTACTACTGCTAGGTACGAGCTCAATTCCCTTTTGAATTTGGTTATATTACAGACTAACTTATGCAGTACTCGGTCGAGGGCAAATGTGACTATTAGGTCTGAAAGCACGTGTTGTACTCTTTTTTCCTTGAATTGGCTTTTTCCCGAAGTGGGTTTTTGGCAAAGTTTTTAATGAGGCAACAGTAAAACGTGCTACCTTAATTTTGAATGCCGGCCTTAAACCGGAGTAGTTGATCATTTACACCGAACCAACAGTATTCGAGCCCTCACAAGTTCGGCCTCAAATACTGGGGGCCATTACCCCTAGATTCTTTAGAAGGTGCAATCACTTAATATTAAAACCAATGCTTGGTACTTAGGATTCATTGTAAGGGTCAAACGGTCAAACGAATCGTAGCCATGTAGCCCACGCTAGCCGCAACATAAGGCTTATGCACCTTCTATTATATACTCTACAAACAAAACAATGAAAGAAACCTTTGCTTTCTTTATACTTTACTATTACACATTTCGCTTTGTCGATGTTTCACAACAGATCATAAATCTTAAAGCCCACGGGCTATCCCGACTCGAGGACTATCGTCCGATAAACAATCGGATGGCCCGGGCTATCGAATCCCAGAGGCACTGAGCCTATTAGGTAGTGCCCGATCATGAAAGGCTACGGCAGCCCTAAAATGGCTCTGAGACGTCCGAAGTCCTTACTGAAAACATAAGGCCCTTACGTATAATTAAAACCTACCAAAAGGTTAATTAAAACCTATTAAAGGGTTACCCTCTGCAAAACATTGTCGCATATGACTGAAACACATAAGTGTCTTAAAGGCCTTCGATTTTTATCAAAAATTCAAAGCCACGAGCAATCCGGAGTTACCATCGAAACCAGGCCTAATCCAGGCTTCCGGAGAACGGATGTACCAGATTACGTCTGATTCTATGCTAAGGCATTAAGGACGATACACAAATAAAAAATTACAAATAGGTGCTGAAAAGTAAAAACACGATGTTGCCAAAGGGAAAATTTTATATATATCTCAAACAATATTTAGAAAGGCACGATAAAACGGCCCTAAAATAAACAAGAAAGAAAATGAACAAAAAGGAAACAAAAAAGCGCTAAGGCATCTCCGCCTGATCTTTACCGGAGCATGACTCGGCACTAGAACGTTCAAAATCCTCGGGGCCTTCGGGCTCGTAAAGTTCCTTTGCCTCGGCCTCAATCCTCTCGGCTTCCTCAATATCGGCCGACAAGCCGAATCCCCGGGCTTGGACTTCCTCGGGTGTCTCCCTCCGGGACAGTCGCTTTACATACTCGGTCTTCGTTCTTAAGCAGGCCTCGGCTATCTCCACATCAGTTTTATACTGGACTGGCATTTCCTCAACTTCAGAGGAATCAATTGAGGTTGCTTCCAATTTGGACTTCAGCGCAATATATTCCCGGCCAAGGGCATCCCGTTCCGAGGTGGCTGAATTTAGTTGTGCCCGAGTTCATCATTTAGCCGAGATCACTTGTTGGCCTTGTCCTTTGCCACCCGGAGCTGGTCCTCGACCTATGCTAACTCCTCCTTTGTAGCCTCATTTTCCAAAGCTAGTCGGTTCATCCTACTCCTCAGCGCCTCGATCATAGCTTTGACCTCGTGCATCTCGACACGAAGCTGGTCAATCAAGTCTATCTTCTCTTGGACCTACAAGGTTGCGTCGTTAGTCACTACGCATAACCTCTCATTTTTAACCTACAAAATCCTTACCTTCTCGACCAGTTCGGCATGCTCCCGTTTCACAGACAAGGCCTCCTTCTGTGCCTTTTCCAACTCAGCTCGGAGAATTAGGAGAACTTTGAGGGCTTCGTCTTTTTGTTCACTGAGAACCATGTACATGTCCTTCTGCCGGGCTTACTCTTTGAGCTCGAACTCGAGCTGGATGACATCCATTCGAGACTGAAGGAAGCTTTCATGGTGGAGCACCGAAGCCAGAAAAGCCAAACGATAAGATCATAAGAGCATGCTGAAACTAAGCAAGATTCATAAAGGGAAAAAGGAATAGACAACTTACCCGATTCAGTGCATGCTGTGCCTCATTAAAGAGGCTCGATGTGCCTACTTCGTTCATCTTCGCCTGTTCGTCCTCGGTCATTAGGCAACAAAGATATCTGGCCACACCTATCGGAGTGGACATCACCCGGCATCTGCTGGGATAGTAAGCATGAACGTTCTTTTACGGTCGGGATCTACACTCGGAGCAGGGAACTGCCTCACTAGCTTCGGGCTCGATCTCAGTTCGCCTGCTCTCGACGACACGTCCTTTTTTGGGACCTCCAGGTGACCAAGCCCGGAATAATCCTCTAATGCACTCATGTCCATGCCGTCAAAAAACATGTTTAGGGCATCATCTGTACCTCGTGCCATCTCATTTGAATTCTCTTTATCGGCTTGAGCCTCGTAGAACATAGACTCTATGTGAGACGAAGACTACGATGTTGATTACACCGGCTACATCCTTCGGGGCAGGGGAGGTTTCTCGGGAGGCCGTGGCCTCTGATTCACCTTCTGGCTCCCTAGCTAAATGGGGATCGGCCTCTCGGCCACCTTCTCCGGTTGCCACATGTTCCCCTTTGCCGATGGTCGACCCATGAGCGATGAACTCCAGATCAACATCTTCAGGGTAATCCCTAAGCCGGAAGAGGGAATCAAGGTCCGATACCCTAGATTTGGTACTCTTTTTATTGCATTTTTGGACCCGGACAGCTACCCTCTTCTTCTTGATCTCGGTGTCCGGGGAGCTAGAGGATTTCCTCTTTTTCTTCTTCTCCTCCTTTGCAGTAGCTTTGGGCTGTCCCGAAGCGAAGGGTTCAGAAAGTGAGGACGGGCAAACCTGTGAAAGGGAAAAAGACTTAGCAGAAATAAAAGTTAAGTATGAAAATAGAATTTTTCGGGAGGAGGACTCACCATGGGAACGGGCCTCCCACTTGCCCTTCGAAAGCTTGCGCCACTCGCGCTCGAAATAAGACATTTGTTTGCAGATCCCCTCGATCCATTCCTTGAAGCGGCAGACTACATTGGGAACTTGGGCGACCGGTGCATAACGGTAGGCACGGTAAGTTAGATAAAGAACAAAGGAAGTACTAAGTACTCAGGAAGGGGAGAAAACATACACGATGAGTTCACTTTTCAGGGAACGGTAAGAATTCGGGGGGGGAGGGGGGAATAAGGTCTTCGGTTTTCACCTGAACGAACCTCCCCTGCCAATCCATCTCGTTCTTCATCGATACTCGAGAATGAAGCTTTGCTAGCTTGCCGAACGAGCTTGATCAACCTCCCTTGGAAGACTCGAGGACTATAGAGACAAAGCAGGTGGTCGAGGATAAATCGAGGTGCTTTGGTGTTGTTGACGAAGTGGCGGAGGAGGATTACGATCTTCCAAAAGGACGGGTGAATCTGCCCAAGGCAGACCTCGTACCTTTTGCAGAAGCCAAGAATTATAGGGTTTACTAGGGAGAGCGTGAAGGGATAATCACTTAGATACCCCTCCACGTGAATGGTAATGTCTTCTTTGGGCCCAGGGACGACCACTTCCTTGCCCTCCCATTTGTAGTCCACCCGAACTATGGGGAGTGTGTCCTCGGTAACGGAGCATATGTACCTCCATACTCCCTCGCCTCGGTCCTGTTGACAGAGGCCTTCTCGACTTTAAAGTCGTTCTCAATGGGACAGTCCCCGGGGATGAAGCTTTCTAAAGGAGGCTCCGGGGGCACCTCAGGAACGGCCACCTCGGCATCCATGGCCGGGTTGGAAGTTGAAGGGATGGTTAGTTAAGGCATGGATTTGGAAGTTTTTGCCATCGGATTCTGAAATAAGTAAAGAATTCGAGGGTAAGTCGGGAAGCTTTGGAATCGGAAACTAAAAAAGTGAAAAAGGGGTCGAAGCTTTTATAGAGAAAAGATAATCAATGCGTGACATTTCGCATTCGAGGACAATCAACCAGCAGCTAACACATGTCCGAAGTCAGAACGACGCGATTGATGGGACATTTCGCTGACCCGACAACTCAGTTGCAGTGTACGGAAGAAGGAACCTAGGTTAATTTATCGCTTCCTGTCGCTTCGATAAATCTACTCTCCGGGAAACGAGGGGACTATCTGTATACGGGTAAAATCGGGGGTAAAATTTTTCCTATTCCCAAATGAAGGAACGAAGGGGAAGCACGACTCGAAGTGATTATAATCGAGGCCCAGGATCCTCACGTATCGATACCCGGGAGGAATGAACAATGTATCTGAGATCGGGAACGGTGAAATGACGGACCGGGGCCAAGTATAGCTTCTGGACCTTGGGGGACGCGGTAAACGGTTGTGCATGACGAGCAGGGGGCGGTAATATTCGCTCTCAACCGGACATTACAGTGCGAATCCCGTTCAGTATCAACTGTAGATCAACATTTACCGAAAAAGGAAGATTTTTACCTTTTTAAGGCTTGTACTAGGACTGAAATTCCCCTACTATATAAGGGGGAATGTTTTCTTTATTCTGACACATTGTGACACGCAAATCAAAGCTATAAAAGTTTACTTTTGTCTTCTAGCTATTGTTCAAGGCATTATTCATTTGTTCTTTTCTTCATTCGCGACCGAGCTTGTATCGAGGGTCCAATCGAGGACGAATCTCACTGTTCAATTTAAGATCAGACTTCGTCATTACATTGCGATTAGTTTGATCATTTATTTTGTCTTTAACTCGTTTACCTGTTGTTCTTAATTATTCATATTGAATTAAACCACATATTCTTTAAACCGCGTACAAATTTAATTGTTACTCATTTTTGGGGTAAACACACATAAGCAATTAGGGCACGCTCCATTTCTCAATTTCAAGTTACACGGTCTTATCATCTACCACTTTTGGTGTAATATATGATAGTGACATACTGTTCTCAACTGAGTGATTGCCAGCAAATAAGTTTGTCCATGGAAATTCTAGTAAGGTCTCCTCCTCCGACTCCGGCACCTTGGAATCTTGCTTGTTCCGTCCCTCAATTACACATGGGGTATCTACCAATTTCCCTCCGTGAGTTGATGAGCTTGCATATTCACTGGTTTGAATATTGCACTTAAATTCAGCTTTTGCGCGAGTTGAAAGTAATTGCAATTCCAATTTTTCAATAGACTACCTTGAAATTGGTTATCAATTGGAGTAACCGCCTACTATGTGTTCCCTTACTCCAGTGTTTCAGCTATTAATTGAGCACTTATAGAGTTTCATACAGTCACAAAAGGCTGTTTCTTGCTAGGTCTTCCTCTCTTGGCCATGGCTACCGAGGCAGATTTCATATTTCTAGAATATGAGTGCACTATTAAAAAAAAAGAAATAAGAAAGTAATTAGTGGGAATTGATTCTTTTTCTTTTGAATAAATAACTCAATATTTTAACTAAGTGTACAACTCAAATTTTTTAGAGTATGAGAGCCAACAAATAATATTACATCAATTATAAGAAATATGTATATAAAACACCTAGTTTGGCAGAAAAATTAAGGGTTAATGTGTACCACAATTTGGGTCTAAATCTGCCCCGGTTGGTTGTCGACGAATCAACGCACAATAGCTTAACCTACCCGAGAGCATTTCTAGAGAGAGAAAGTATTTTCTATTAGTATTATTTAAAAGCAGTATAACTTCCGTAGTATACATCAAAGACTATCCTAGAGTGTAAAATGTTCACATATTTTTAGATGGCTAAACTTATTTAAAAAAAAATTAATCATTTTTCTCTATTTTAAATAAGTGAAAAATGAAAGACAGGCAAACAATGGTGAATGTGATTTGTTCGTTAAAAAACAATTACGACGAGTGTTGATTTACAAATCTGCAATCCTGTCCGGCTTTCTCATGAGAAATTACTAGTAATCAGGGAATTTGCACCATTCAATTAAGAAATAATTCATTTGCATTTCACACAAGTCGCTTTTTAGATTGCTTTAAAGAAATTCACACACACAAAAAAACCTAACATACAAGTTCCTACTTTTTTTGCAAAATAGTGCTCCTCGGGAGGAAATAAATTAAAATAAATGAAAAAAGAAAGTAAAGGCAAATTAAAGGATCTTAGTGTAGATGCAACCTTGCAATAGGGACATCCTATGCACTGTACTACTCGCTATATCATGGCAGGACATGGGACATAAACTTTCATTCTGCTCTATGTAGCAACGAATTTCTTCTTTTCCCTCACTTTTGTTTTCTTTACAACCTGTTCCCCTTTTGAAAAAGTAGCACTAAAGTGATTTAGACATTTGGACCCAAAAGATCAAATTACCCCTTCTTTTTTATAAAAAACATTATTTTCCTTTACTAATTTCATGGATACAAGGTAAGGAACAAAAAGTAACTTACCCTAGATATCAAGTTCTCTTGTCTTCTCCAGTATCCATTTCTCCCAATCTTTCAAATTCCTTTTTGAAAATCTTTAGAGAACAAAAAAACAAGCAAGAAGAAAATGGCACTAAGTAATAATGTCATAGGGTGCATCAACTTTGTAGCCATGCTATTGTCAATTCCAGTGATTGGTGCTGGAATTTGGCTAGCAATGGAAACTGACAACTCTTGTGTCAAGATTCTACAATGGCCAGTTATTATCTTAGGAGTTCTCATTTTAGTTGTCGCTCTTGCTGGTTTTATTGGAGGGTTTTGGAGGATTCCAACACTGCTCATTTTCTACCTCATTGCTATGCTCATTCTCATAGTTTTGCTTGCATGTTTGGTAGTTTTTATTTACATGGTCACTATTAGAGGTTCAGGCCATATGGAACCAAGTAGGGCTTATTTGGAATACCATCTTGATGATTATTCTGGCTGGCTTAGAAGGAGAGTTCAAAGTTCTTACAAATGGGATAGAATAAGAAGTTGCCTTAGCTCCACAACTATGTGTGCTCAGTTGAATCAAAGTTATCGCATGGCTCAAGATTTCTTTAATGCTCCTATTAGCCCTTTGCAGGTAAGTTTTTCTTGCATGAATTCATGCTTTTGTGATTTTTCAACTCATATAAAAGGTAGCACATGAAATTTCTTGGTTTAGTATAAAAAGGAAAACGGAAAATAATTCTACCAAGAAACTTTTTTACTTTATTCCTATGAAATCTTATGGAGATTTAATATTGTTTCCCATTTTTGATTTCTTATAATGGATTGAAAATAAAGTAGGTAGTAGCTACGTCTTCTAATTTATGCGTGTACGAAGCGAAGTATTACTTAGTCATGTTAGTATGTATATTTTAAGTCCAGTATTATTTGCTTGGAGGCGTCTATTCTGTAACATTGTAATGTTAAGAGTTTAGGTGGACCTTAATAGACAGGCATCAAAGTGAGGATTCATAAAATCGGTACCAAATTGATTTGGGTTGAAGTTGTTGTTTTCCTTGTATTAAGGAAAGCATTATAAATTCTTATGAAGGGAAGCTTTCTTTCCTTAGAGGAAAACCCTTTTCAACTGTGATTATACCTGGAGTGATTCCAACATCAAAAAAGTATACATAAAGCATAGACAAGAATTTACAAAAGCAAACAAGTTTTTACTTAAAAGACACAAGAATCTTATTCCTTTTCCATGTGGTAATATGCCTTGGAACTAAATTCTTTTTAGGCATTCTTCACGTATGTTTTCTTTTTGCAGTCAGGGTGCTGTAAGCCACCAACACAATGTGGGTACACATTTGTGAACCCAACATATTGGATTAGCCCTATAAACAATGTTGCAGATATGGATTGCTTGCAATGGAACAATGATCAAACACAACTTTGCTACTCTTGTGATTCTTGCAAAGCTGGATTGTTGGCTAATTTGAAGAAAGAATGGAGGAGGGCAGATATAGTTCTGCTGATAACTCTTGTTGGATTGATTTGCGTTTATTTGATTGGGTGCTGTGCTTTTAGAAATGCCAAAACTGAAGAAATATTCCGCAAGTACAAGCAAGGTTATGCCGATACTTAGGCTGAATTAATGAGAAGAGATCGATTTAGGGTTTAGAGTCACTGAACTCATAATTAGCCCGATCATATTAAATGTATACTATTAATGGATTTTTTGTATTAGTATTCATAATTCAAGTTAAAACAAGTTAAACTCATAAATTCAGTCTCTGTTCATGGGCAAGCGGGTTATTTAAGTTTGATGTATTAGAAGAATAGCTAGTGAAATATGTGAAACTTCTGCGGGGTGATTTTACTTCCGTATTGAGTTTGTAAAACATGAAAATATTGGATATTGGGACGCATTAATTAAGATTTTTCATGTTGTGAAAATTTAATTAGAACAAATTTAAAAACTTGTCCCGTATATGTTGAATTTTCTTTTCACCTAAAAGCATTGGGATTGATGTCTTTACTATTTGGTCTGTAAAAATTGACTTTCGTGGCGTTGGAGAAATAATGAATCACGAATTACGAACAAGAACAGCTTAACATCATTTATGGAAGGCGCCGAAAGTTGATATTTTCAATTTCTTCGAGAAAACAAAATCCATTGAAAAGAGAATATAGAGAGATTGATTGTCCTATGTGGGGCACTCTCTTGTTAATTCCAGTAATCTGAGAATGTCGCTCCACATTACTACTGTATATTACTGGAATAAGACATAAGCTAGGGTAAATCGTCTATATGCACAGCAAATGGCAGTAAATTTGCACATGGTAGACAATTAGAATTTTATTCAATTTAAATTCATAAGAAATTTAAATTTAACTATAAATTAAATATATACTAGTCCTAATAAATATTATGAGCTATTATGATGGGTTAATTATTTAAGGAGATTTTTGTAAATACCCACCCACCACAAACTATTTACCCACCCTTGCACATAAAGTTTGCCTCCTATCCATTTTTTTAATGCCCAACCTTTCCAACCAAATAAAGTCAACTAAGCTACTAAAATCAAATCAAGTCAAACTAAATCAAGTCAATTCAAGCCAATTCAAGCCAAATCAAGTTATGTTAAGCTAAATAGGTAAGAAAAGTGGAATGGATTGGTAGGCAGTGGTAATTACTTTTAATTGGGTAGGTATATATTGTAAATAGTTTTCAAATGGGTAAAAAAGAGTAATTAGTTTAAGCTCAATGGGTATTTTGCATAAATTATTGCTCATTATTATTTAAGAGTGAAGTGCATTAGTAGCCACTTTTAAGACTGCTATTTAAAATGTATCCACAATTTATTATATATTTAAAGATTAGTCAATTCGCCTGACTGAATATCCTGAATTTTTGTATTCTAAATTTTTGAGCTACTAATTTGAAATTCAGGACTTAGTATCCTAAATTTTTGAGCTGTTAATTTGAAATTCATGACTAAGTGGCCTGAGTTTCTGAACTATTAATTTAAAGTTTAGGACATAAAATTCTAATTTCTAGACACAATATTCGAACTTTAGGACACGATATCCTGAAGTTTGAGCGAGTTGGCTAATCTTCAAATACATAGTAACCTGTGGATATATTTTGGTACAACCCATATTCGTGTACATTAAATCACGCCGTGAGTAACTCGATGTAAATCTGAGAAGGGATTATTTTTGAGATGATAAGAAGTTAATCCTATTGGTCTTAAATGATACATGGGTGTATAAGAGCGGTTAACAAGTATTAGAAGTTAGAAGTAAAACGAATCAAGGATGTTGTAACCTGTATTTTCGGGTAAAACTAGAGGTGCTTAATATACTAAGGAGGTCGTGTTTTAAGGTATTTGAATCATATAATATACGTATCATAAGTCTTGACGTCAAGCGAGTTATAAAACAAAAGCCGACAAAAGTTGTCCCAACTTACGTTCAAAGTTTTACTTAAACTTTAGGTCTAATGTTACTAAGCTTTTCTCGCAATGTACTTGAAATTACGGGGTTATCCACCCATCCAATTGAAGATCTATGAGTCTAGTTTCCAACGCATTAAACCGTTCATCGATACGATATTGTAGTAGAGAGATATTTGTATTTTTGCGAGACTGCACAAGCAGCTCTCTATGGGACCCACATAGGCAGTTGATATATATTAATATATATGAGACTCCCAAATCCCGTTTTAACTCATTATTTTTCACTCTCTTCAGACCCTAGACACCTAAAAACTTTCTCTCAAGATTCTCTCATGATCCAAGACCCAAACAAAGGGCAAACAACACAAATCAAGTGTCGGGAATCCCGTGGCGCTAGTGAGTTTCTTATTCTTCTTGTTGTTGCTAAGTTTTGTGCGGTTCCAGCTCGTGTGGGAAGTTATTTTAAGTGATTTAAGTTCTGTGAAATACTCTCTCAAGTTTTCAATATCAACCCTAGGTGATTTCAAGTCTTCCAAGGTGATTCTACTGTCGAAAAATTCGAATTGATTGCTAGTTTTGCTTCTTGTTCTTGTGGCTGCATTAGGAGGATATTTCATGGTGAAGTAAGGCCAAATTGGAGTTGTTCTATCTGTTTAAAGGTAAGAACCTCTTACTCTACATGTATTTAAGTTTATCCAAGTTGCGGCTAAGTCGTTGAAGCTAGAACTTGTGAGATATTTTTCGAAAGGCTTGTTAGTAATGTTGTTGATTGGTGGACTATTTTGGGAGGCTTATTATGATTATTATTGATGTTTTTTGGGCTATTTGTTGATTGTTTTAACTTGTGAGAAATCATATAAATAGGGGAGATGCTGTCTTTTTCATCATAACATAGGTTGCGGTTGATATATACTAGTTACGATGTTTAAACGATAACGATAGTATCATTTCTCTCATTGTAGACTAAGGAGCCGTGAGATTTGCATAGCTTGAGGTTGGGCAGTATATACAAGGTATGTGAGGCTATCCTTTTCCTTCTTTTGCACGACTCTGATAGTACATAGTGTAACGAACTAGCTTCCAAAGATACTCCACTCATACAAGCTAGCAATACTTACATTGTTTCCCTTATTATGGAATGATTGATGTTGATGTTGCTTCTCTTATTCTTATATTATCAACGTTGTTGGTATTTCCTGATTCTTATAAGATTCATGATGTAAGAGTTAGTCCTAATGACGTGTACGGAGGTTACCGACCTTACGTCATTCCGAAAGGTTCAGAATGTGATTCTCATGAGTCCAGCATGCATTATATATCTGTACCTATTTTACTCTACCGAGCCACACTATAGTCGGCCGGGTACGACACCTATTGTGCAACCACTGATCAGTTGGGCTTTACCGAGCTCCACATGGTTAGGTACGATTCTATCAAGCCTTATGATGGTCGGGTACGTTTTTACCGAGCCTATTACGACTGAGTACGATATGATGATGATGATGCCCACATAGGCGTATGTTTTTTTAAAAGTATATGTATATATATGTATCACGCATTTCATGTCAGTCACCCTCAGAGGCACTCAGATGTTACAAGTTATATATTTTTTATCCCTGTTTACATTACTGTTCTTATTTATTCTTTCTTGCCTTACATACTCAGTACTTTATTCATAATGATGTCTCTTTTATTTGTGGTCACTGCATGTCGTGCTGCAGGTCCTGATAGACAGCTAGACGAAGATCCCGCACCACAGTAGGCTGCCCAGTTTAGCGGTTATTGGCGAGATTCCTTCTCCGGACATGCCATGGTCTTGGTATGTATTTTTGTTATAGACATTATGGGTATGTCGGGGCCATGTTCCGATAATGTTGCAGCACTTATGTTCCTTTAGAGGCTCATAGACAGGTGTCGTCTCATGTATAGTTTGGATACCCTTGTCGGTTGATTTTTGTTGTATAGTCTCTCATGGAAGCTTGTCGGCTCGTACCTTATAGATAGCTTCATGACAGCCTTGTCGGCCCATATTATATATGTTCATGCTATTATCTATCATTGTTGGTTGTTTATGATTCATGTCTACCATTTATGTTGATCTTGTAGGCCCTTATAGATAATAAGAAAGGTTAGATAAAATGTATGTTGGTGCTCGACAGGTATGGACCCGGTGCCAATCATGGCCCTCTAGTTTGGGTCGTGACAAACTTGGTATCAGAGCAGGTCTATTCTAGGGGTTGTCTATGAGCCGTGTCTAGTAGAGTCTTGATTATGGGTGTGTAGTGTGCCACATTTATAATCAGGATGCTACATGACATCTAGGGTTGTTACCTTCCTTTTGAATCTTGATCGTGCGTAGAGTTGAGTCGTAAGTGTTCATCTCTAATATTCACCTTGTTTTCTTTCAGCGATGCCTTCAACTAGGAAGCAAGCGATTAGTAGATGGCTTGATACAACTGCGGGATAGGGTACCAGTCAGGTGCCTCCAGTTAGAGCAGGCCAAAGTGAGGCTCAGAGCGAGATGTCATCTCATACTTCATCTACTCCGTCTCCTCCAGAGGATATTAGGAGGGACACAACACCTTCAATTCCTCCATCTAGCACTATAGACCAGTATATGCGTAGTGCGGTGCAGTTGTTGACTAAATTGGTAGCTGATCAGGCTCAGAGGCAGAATACCGGTGCTGCTGACAGACTGGGTAGTGTGAGAGTTCATGATTTTATTAATCTAGACCCTCTAGTTTTTACCGGATTAGACCCCAATGAGGACCCGCAAACTTTTATTAATCAGGTTCATCGGACACTGCGAGTTATGGACGCCAGTGATACTGAGGCAGTAGAGTTGGCTTCTTATTGGTTACAGGAGTTAGTAGTTTTCTGGTATGACAGTTGGGAGAGATCCAGGGGTTCGAACGCTCCTCCAACTGTGTGGAAGGAATTTTCTGAGGCCTTTCTTTGTCACTACTTGCCAGTTTAGATACAATAAGCTAGAGCTGATAAGTTCTTGAAGCTTCGACAAGGTAAATTGAATGTGAGATAGTATAATATGTAGTTTTATTCTTTAGCAAGGTATGCTCCCCATATGGTGGCCGAGATGAGCGATAGGGTGCACCTGTTCGTGAACGGGTTGGGACCACTTCTGATAAATGAGTGCATGACAACCTCCTTGGTGGATGGCATCGATATTTCCCATATTCAGGCTTATGCCCAGACACTAAAGGATCGTAAGTGCCAGCAAAATACAGTTAGGGAGTAGGATAGGGGCCAACATAAGAGGGCGAGATTCGTAGGGTATTCCGGTGACTTCAGAGGTAGTTTCAGGCCCCAATCTTTGAGGAGTCCGACGCCACCTGTAGCTAGTGCTCCTCCACAATTTCAAAGGCCTCGATATAATCGATCTATCTATTCTAGTCCAGGTTAGAGTTCGCGGGCATCAGGCTCACAATATCATAGGGATACTAGTCAGACGAGACCCCCAGCACCCCGTTGTGATCATTGCAGTAAGGCCCACTTTGGACTATGTCGTCGAGCTTCCGATGTATGCTATCCTTGCAGACAGCCTAGCCATATGATGCGGGATTTTCCTAATAGAGGAGGTAGTGGTGGTATGGCTCAGCCGACTGGATATGTGTCTGGTTCTTCCTTATCAGTTCGACCTCTAGCCTGGGGTTTTCAGCAATCGACAGGTCATGCTAGAGTTAGAGGTGTGTAACGACTCGGCCGGTCATTTTGAGAGTTAGAGCCCCGATCCCCTATTAACTGCTTTTCCTGTATCTATTTCTACTATTGTGACTTGCTGGGAGGTTTCATTTTGGGTTTTGGAGAGTGTTTGAGACACTTAGTCCCTAAATGGAGGTTTAAGCCTTAGAATTCAGACCGTAGTCAGAACTATATGAAGACGACTTCGGAATAGAGTTCCATCGATTCCCTTAGCTCTGTTGGGTGATTTTGGGTTTGGGAGAGTGTCCGAATTGTGTTTTGGAGGTATGTAGCTCATTTAGGGTTGAAATGGCGAAAGTCAAATTTTTGAAGTTTTGGACTAGTAGTGGAATTTTTGATATCGGGGTCAGAATCCGATTCCTGAAGTTGCAGTAGGTCCGTAGTGTTGATTATTACTTGTGTGAAAAATTTGGGGTCAATCGGACGTGGTTTGATAGGTTTCGACATCTGTTATAGAGTTTTGAAGTTTCAAGTTCTTTATGTTTGAATTGGAGGGTGATTCATGATTTTTAGCGTTGTTTGATATGATTTGAGGGCTCGACTAAGTTCGTATGGTGTTTTAGGATTGGTTAGTATGTTTGGTTGAGTTCACAGGGGCCTCGGGTGAGTTTCGGGTGCTTAACGGACTAGTTTTTGGATTTGAAAGATAGCAGATTTCTGGTGTTTTTGTTGCAAACAATCCTTCATCGCGTTCGCGAGAGATGTTTCGTGTTCGCGAGAGAGGTCTCGTGTTCGCGAGAGAGGTCTCGTGTTCGCGAAAGAGGTCTCGCGATCGCGTAGAGCATCTGGGAAAGGCAGCTGAGTTTGTTCTTCGCGTTCACGACGTCATTCCCGCGTTCGAGAAGGTCTGGAACACTAAGGCTACGCGTTCGCGATAAAGACCTCGCGTTCGCGTAGAGTCAATAGTCAGATGGGTTCCAGGCATGATAGCCTACGCGTTCGCGATGAGTGTCCCGCGTTCACGTAGGGTCAGGCTAGTTGAGCTTTGCGTTCGCGACCAGTGCATCGCATTTGCGATGAGTATATTTTTGGTCTGAAGCAGCTTGTGCTTCGCGAACGCGAGGCTTTGACCGCATTCACGAAGAAGGGCATACCTGGGGAGAATTTAAAGTTCTAAAATGAGGGTTTTGAGTTCATATCACAAAATTGAATTGGGAGCTCGGTAGAAGACGAAATGTTTGGAGATTTTCAGAGGAAGTCATTGGGTAATGATTCCTAACTCCTTTATGCTTATATCCCACTAATCTATACTTGAATTCATCATTTAATTTCGGATTTGGGGTCAAAAGAAATTGGGAAAAATTGAGAAAAGTTCTTACGCCAAATTTTTGTATTTTGATCGAGATTTTGGTATCGGATTTGAGTAATTTTGGTACGAGTGAACTCGTGAGTGAATGGGTGATTATATTTTATGACTTTTACCCGATTCTGAGACGTGGACCTGGGGAGGCATTTTGAGCGATATTTCAATTTCTTGCGTTAGCTTTGATTTCATTAGATAGATTAGTTGTTGTAGTTATATGTATTCTATGTAATTGATTTTTGCTAGATTTGGGCCACTCGGAGCGAGATATTCGTGGGAAAGGCATTGTGACTGTTTGATTGAGCTTGGTTCTAGGTAAGTGGCTTGCCTAACCTTGTATGGGGAAACTCCTCTTAGGATTTGGTACTGTTTGATATGTGAGTGCCATGTACGTGAGGTGACGAGTACGTACACAGGCTATTTGTTGTAAAACTCCGTTTTTCACTAAGTCATAACTTGTATCTCCTTATTTGAAACACACTAGCATATATAACTATCCTGTTTAGATTAGAATAACATGCCTACTTGTTTAACTGCCTATTTGAACTCTGTGCAGCATGTTTAGTGAAATTACCTACTTTGTTTGACTTGAACTTAGTCTAAACTGTAGGATTTTTTGCTGTAACTGTTATTTTTGTTGGTTGCACTGCATATTTATTTTGGGACTACGGAAAGGTATTCCGGGAAATTCCCCTGTACTGCATATTTATTTTGGGACTACGGAATGGTATTCCGAGAGATCCCCCTGCACATTTACGTTTGGGACTACGAGACGGTATCTCGGGAGATCCCCTGTTGTTATCTCTGTATTCTGAGTTGTTGTTTTGCTATGATTCTGTTCCCGTTAGATTTCCGTATTTATTTTGACTGTGATATCTCGTTATGTCTTATTTCATTATTTTATACCAGTAGGGCCCTGACCTGATCTCGCCACTACTCGACCGAGGTTAGGCTTGGTACTTACTAGGTATCGTTGTGGTGTACTCACGCCCTTTCCTGCACAAGTTTTTCGTGTGCAGATTCAGGTTCATCTTACCGGTCTTATCACTAGTTGCAGTTATTGCTACTTATTGGAGACTTCAAGGTACATCTTCCCGCATCCACAGACTCTCGGAGTCCCCCTCTATCCCCCTATGTTCATTTTCCCTTCTTTCGGTAGAAATGATGTATAGAACGGTTAAGACTTCTTAGTAGCTTATGACTTACAGTATTCCGGGTTTCGGGAATTGTTTTGTACATTTTTAGAGGTGATAATTGTATATGTCGAGTGGCATTCAGTTGCTTATTAGATAATTATTACTGTTAGGAGTTAATGTTCGTGCTTTTGTTTCATTTCTATAAAGTGTTAGGCTTACCTAGTCGTAGAGACTAGGTGCCATCACGACGGTTCACGGAGGGGGAAATTGGGTCGTGACAAGTTAGTATTAGAGCTCTAGGTTCATAGGAGTCATGAGTCACAAGCCGGTTTATTAGAGTCTCGCGTATCGGTACGAAGACGTCTGTACTTATCTTCGAGAAGCTATGGAACTGTTAGGAAAATTTCACTTCTTTTGATTCCTTGTTGTGCGAAATTGCTGACTTCAAAATTCTAAACTTTTGTCTTCTATTCTCTCTCAGATGGTGAGGACACGTGCTATTGGAGTTGACCAGGCACCCACGCCCCTTGCTAGAGCCGCCAGAGGCCGGGGCCGGGGTAGAGTACGACCACGCAGTACAGCCAGAGCACCCGCACGAGCTGCGATAGATGAGTCCCCAACAGTTCCAGCTGGAGGGCAGGCACCGGAGGTTCCTATTGTTGCACCAGCCCTCTAGGAGACTCTAGCCCAGTTCATGAGCATGTTAAGAACCTTAGCTCAGGCTGGATTGATTCCATTAGCTCTCGCCACATCTCAGGCCGAGGAGAGGCACAAACTCCCGCAACCCGTACTCCTGAGCAGAGGGTCCTAGTTGATTAGGCCCCAGAGTTCATTCCTATGCCGCCGGTAGCTCCGGTTCAGCACGAGACTAGGACATCTGCTTCTGAGGCGGAACAACTCAGACTTGAGAGGTACAAGAAGTACCACCCATCTACCTTCAGCGAGTTGGCTATAGATGATGCTCAGGGTTTTCTGGAGGAGTATCATCATATTCTCCGTATTATGGGCGTAGCAGAGACGACTGGGGTTTCTTTTACCACTTTCCAGCTTAGAGGAGGAGCCTATTAATGGTGGCATGCTTATGAGTTGAGTAGTCCGGATGAGGCAGCTTCACTTACATGGACTCAGTTCTCGAACATGTTTTTCAGAGAGTATGTCCCTCAGAGCCGTAGGGACTCATGGAGCGTGGAGTTTGAGCACCTGCGCTAGGGTCCTATGACTATGTCAGAGTATGCAGTCTGCTTCAGTGATTTGGCCCGACGTGCACCGACCTTGGTTACCACAGTTTGAGAGAGGGTTCGATGATTTATTGAGGGACTCCACCCTAGTATTAGGATTAGTATGGTCAGAGAGTTGGAGATGGATATCCCTTACCAGCAGGTTGTGAGTATTTCTAGGAGATTGGAGGGTATGCTTGCCCGAGACCGAGAGGAGAGATAGGCCAAGAGGTCTCGAGAGACTGGTTCTTATTCTAGAGTTCGTGCCCCAACAGATCGCCATGGTAGGGGTTATATGAGTCATCCCGTTCATTCAGTTCTTCCAGCCCCTTCTAGGCCCCAGGAGCCTTATTATGCACCGCCAGTATCTAGTGTGCCTCTTGTTTGGGGTGCTTTTAGCGGCCAGTCCAGCAGACCTTGCCCGAGTCACTCGCAGCAACCATGCCCTCCGAGGGGTTGCTTTGAGTGTGGAGACACCCGCCATATGGTGAGGGATTGCCCCAGACTTAGGAGGGTTACACCTCCACAGACTGCTCAGCCACCACGTGCTCCACCGAGTCCTCAGGCCATGATTCCAGCACCAGCTACCGCCCCACCTGCTCAGCCAGCTCGAGGTGGAGGTTGGAGAGGTCGAGGTCGCCCTAGAGGGGGAGTCCATGCCAGGTATTATGCTCTTTCAACTCGTACAAAGCAGTTGCTTCTGACTCTGTTATTAAAGGTATTGTTTCAGTCTGTCATAGAGATGCGTCGGTATTATTTGACCCAGGCTCTACATATTCATATGTGTCCTCTTAGTTTGCCCCATATTTAGGCGTATATCAGTATTCTTTGAGTTGCCCTATTTATGTGTCTATTCCTGTGGGAGATTCTCTTATTGTGGACCGCGTGTATCGGTCGTGTTTGATTAATCATAGTGGTTTTAGATCATAGCCGACTTATTATTGCTCAGCAATGTAGATTTTGATGTTGTCTTGGGCATGGACTAGTTGTCGCCCCATTATGCTATTCTTGATTGTCACGCTAAGACCGTGACATTGGCTATGCCAAGCTTACCACGATTAGAGTGGAGAGGTACCTTAGAGTATACTCCCCGCAGAGTTATTTCATTTCTTAAGGCTCAATGAATGGTTGATAAGGGGTGCAACACGTATTTAGCTTATGTGAGAGATGTCAGTATTGATACCCTGACAGTTAAGTCAGTTCCAGTAGTGAGGGATTTACCATATATGTTTCCAGCTGATCTTTCGGGTATGCTGCCCGACAGAGATATTGATTTCGGCATTGATTTGTTGTCGGGCACTCAACCCATCTCTATTCCTCCATACGTATGGCTCCTTCTGAGTTGAAGGAGTTGAAGGAGCAGTTGCAGGAGTTGCTTGATAAGGGCTTCATTCGGCCCAATGTGTCACCTTGGGGTGCTCCTGTCTTGTTTGTGAAGAAAAAGGATAGTTCTATGCATATGTGTATTGATTATCGCCAGTTGAACAAAGTCACAGTGAAGAACAGATATCCTTTGCCTCGTATTGATGACCTATTTGATCAGTTACAGGGTGCTAAAGTGTTTTCCAAGATTAACTTGCGTTCAGGCTATCATCAGTTGAAGATTCGGGAGCCAGATAGCCCGAAGACTGCTTTCAGGACTCGGTATGACCATTACGAGTTCCTTGTGATATCATTTGGGCTAATCAATGCCCTATCAACCTTTATGCACTTGATGCATAGTGTGTTCCGGCCATATATTGATTCTTTCATCATCGTATTCATTGACAACATTCTAGTGTATTCCCGGACTCGGGAGGATCATGAGCAGCACCTGAGGACAGTGCTTCAGACTTTGAGAGAAAAGAAGTTATATGCAAAGTTCTCAAAATGTGAGTTCTGGTTAGATTCTGTGGCATTCTTTGGTCATATTGTGTCGAGTGAGGGGATCAAGGTGGATTCGAAGAAGGTGGAAGCAGTGCAGAGTTGACCCAGACCGTCCTCAGCTACAGAGATCCAGAGCTTCCTTGGTTTGGTAGGGTATTACCATCGGTTTGTTAAGGGATTTTCATCTATTGCAGCGCTTATGACCAGGCTAACCTAGAAGGGTGCTCCGTTAAGGTGGACAGAGGAGTGTGAGGAGAGCTTTCAGAAGCTCAAGACATCTTTGACTATAGCCCAGTATTGGTATTGCCTTCAGGTTCAGGGTCTTATACAGTTTATTATGATGCGTCGCGAGTTGACCTCGGCGCGGTGTTGATGCAGGACTGTAGGGTGATTGCCTATGCGTCTAGATAGCTGAAGGTGCATGAAAAGAACTGTCTTGTCCACAACCTTGAGCTAGCAGCTATTGTTCATGCCTTGAAGATTTTGAGGCACTATTTGTACGGCATTCCTTGTGAGATCTACACTGATCACCGGAGTTTGCAGCATTTGTTCAAGCAGAAGGAACTTAATTTGCATCAGAGGAGGTGGTTAGAGATGCTTAAGGATTATGACATTACCATTTTGTACCATCCCGGGAAGGCCAATGTGGTGGCCGATGCTTTGACTCGTCGGGCAAAGAGTTTGGGGAGTTTACCATATCTACCAACAGTAGAGAGGCCTATGGTATTGGATGTTCAGGCCTTAGCCAGCCAGTTTGTGAGATTGGATATTTCTGAGCCGGGTCGAGTATTGGCTTGTGTGGTCTCTCGGTCTTCTCTTTATGATTGTATCAGGGAGCGTCAGTATATTGACCAACATCTGCTTGTCCTTAAGGACACAGTCCAGCACGGTGATGCTAAGGAGGTCACTATTGTGGAGGATGGTGCATTGAGGATGCAGGGTAGGTTATGTGTGCCCAATGTGGACAGTTTGCGTGAGTTGATTCTCCAGGAGGCTCACAGCTCGCGGTACTCCATTCATCCGGGTTCCATGAAGATGTATCAAGACCTGAGGCCGCATTATGGGCGGAGGAGGATGAAGAAGGATATAGTAGAGTATGTGGCTAGATGTCTAAATTTCCAGCAGGTGAAGTATGAGCATCAGCGACCGGGTGGGTTGCTTCAGAAGATAGAGATTCCAGAGTGGAAATGGGAGCGGATTACTATGGACTTTGTTGTTAGACTCCCATGGACTTAGCGGAAGTTTGATGCAGTTTGGGTGATTATGGACAGGCTGACCAAGTCAGCTCATTTCATTCCCGTGATGACTACCTATTCTTCCGAGCAGCTAGCTCGAATTTATATTCATGAATTGTCAGACTTCATGGCGTACCGGTATCTATCATCTCTGACCGGGGCATGCAGTTTACCTCGCGGTTCTAGAGAGCCGTACAACAAGAGTTGGGTACTCGGATGGAGTTGACCATAGCTTTTCACCTTCAGACAGACAGGCAGTCCGAGCGCATTATTCAAATTCTTGAGGATATGCTCCGTGCATGTGTGATGGAGTTTGGAGGTTCTTGGGATCAGTTCTTTCCACTTGCGGAATTTGCCTACAACAACAATTATCAGGCCAGCATTCAGATGGCACCGTATGAGGCTCTGTATGGTAGGCGGTGTTGATCCCCAGTGGGTTGGTTCGAGCCGGGCGAGGCCAGATTATTGGGTATGGACTTGGTTCAGGATACCTTGGAGAAGGTGAAGGTGATTCAGGACAGACTTCACACAACCCAGTCCAGACAGAAGAGCTATGCGGACCGGAAGGTTCGCGATGTTGCATTCATGGTTAGAGAGTGGGTCCTTCTTCGAGTTTCACCTATGAAGGGCGTTACGAGGTTCGGAAAGAGGGGCAAGCTGAGCCCAAGGTGTATTGACCCCTTTGAGGTGTTGCGGCGAGTTGGGGAGGTTGCTTATGAGCTTGCCTTACCTCCCATCCTAGCAGGAGTTCATCCGGTATTTCATGTTTTGATGCTCCAGAGGTATCACGACGATCCGTCTCATGTATTGGATTTCATCTCAGACCAGTTGGACAAGGATCTATCCTATGTTGAGGAGCCAATGTCTATTTTGGACAGGCAGGTTCGGAAGCTAAGGTCAAAGAACATTGCATCAGTAAAGGTTCAGTAGCGGGGTCAACCGGTCAAGGAGGCGACTTGGGAGACCGAGCAGGATATGCGCATCCGTTATCCTCATCTTTTTACCACTTCAGGTATGTCTCCATACTCGTTCGAGGACGAACGATTGTTTTAAGAGGGGGAGGATATAATGACCCGGCCGGTCGTTTTGAGAGTTAGAGCCTAGATCCCCTATTAACTGCTTTCCCCATATCTATTTCTGCTATTGTGACTTGCCGGGAGGTTTCATTTTCGTTTTTGGGGAGTGTTCGGGACACTTAGTCCCTAAATGGAGGTTTAAGCCTTAGAATTTGGACCGTAGTCGGAACTGTTTGAAAACGACTCCGAAATGGAGTTTCGTCGATTCCGTTATCTATGTTGGGCGATTTTGGGTTCAAGAGAGTGTCCGGATTGTGTTTTGGAGGTCTGTAGCTCATTTAGGGTTGAAATGGCGAAAGTCGAATTTTTGTAGTTTTGGACCGGTAGTTGAATTTTTTATATCAGGGTCGGAATTCGATTCTGTAAGTTGGAGTAGGTCCGTAGTGTTGATTATGACTTGTGTGCAAAATGTGGGGTCAATCGAACGTGGTTTGATAGGTTTCAGCATCGGATGTAGAATTTTAAAGTTTCAAGTTCTTTAAGTTTGAATTGGAGGGTGATTCGTGATTTTAGCATTGTTTGATGTGATTTGAGGTCTCGACTAAGATTGTATGGTGTTTTAGGATTGGTTAGTATGTTAGGTTGAGTCTCGGGGGCCTTGGGTGAGTTTCGGGTGCTTAACGAACTAGTTTTTGGACTTGAAAGATAGCAGATTTCTGGTGTTTTTGTTGCAGACTATCCTTCACCGTGTTCGCGAGAGAGGTCTCACGATCGCGTAGAGCATCTGGGAAAGGCAGCTGAGTTTGGGCTTCGCATTCGCAATGTCGTTCCCGCGTTCGCGAAGGTATGGAACATTAAGGCTACGTGTTCGCGATAAGGACCTCATTTTCACGTTGAGTCAACGGTCATATGGGTTCCAGGAATGATAGCCTACGCGTTCGGGATGAGTGTCCCGCGTTCGCGTAAGGTCAGGCTAGTTGAGCTTCGCGTTCGCAACTAGTGCATCGCGTTCGCAATGAGTATATTTTTGGTCTGAAGCATCTTGTGCTTTGCGAACACGAGGCTTTGACCGCGTTCGCGAAGAAGGGCATACCTGGGCAGAATTTAAAGTTCAAAAATTAGGGTTTTGAGTTCATATCACAAAATTGAATTAGGTGATCGGTAGAAGACGTAAGTTTGAGAGATTTTCAGAGGAAGTCATTGGGTAATGATTCCTAACTCCTTTATGGTTTATCCCACTAATCTATGCTTGAATTCATCATTGAATTTCGGATTTGGGGTGAAAAAAATTGGAAAAATTTGAGAAAAGTTCTTAGGCCAAATTTTGGTGGTTTTGATGGAGATTTTGATATCGGATTTGAGTAATTTTGGTGCGGGTGAACTAGTGAGTGAATGGGTGATTGTATTTTGTGACTTTTACCTGGTCCTGAGACGTGGGCCCGAGGAGGCTTTTTGAGGGATTTTTCAATTTCTTGCGTTAGCTTTGATTTCATTAGCTAGATTAGTTTCTTGTAGTTATATTTATGCTATGTAATTGATTTTGGCTAGATGTGGGCCACTCGAAGTCGGATATTCGTGGAAAAGGTATTGTGACAGATTGATTGAGCTTGGTTCGAGGTAAGTGGCTTGCCTAACCTTGTGTGGGGGAACTCCCCTTAGGATTTGATACTGTTTGATATGTGAGCACCGTGTACGTGAGGTGACGAGTACGTACACGGGCTATTTGTTGTAAAACTTCATTTTTCACTAAGTCATAACTTGTTTCTCCTTATTTGAAATACACTAGCATATGTAACTATCCTATTTAGATTGGAATAGCATGCCTACTTGTTTAACTGCCTATTTGAACTATGTGCAATATGTTTAGTGAAATTACCTGCTTTCTTTGACTTGAACTTAGTCTAAACTGTAGGATTTCTTGCTGTAACTGCTATTTTTGTTGGTTGCGCTGCATATTTACTTTGGGACTACGGAACGGTATTCCGGGAGATCCCCTTGTACCGCATATATACTTTGGGACTACGGAACGGTATTCCGGGAGATCCCCCTATTCTGCATATTTATTTTGGGACTATGGAACGGTGTTCCGGGAGATCTCCCTGCACATTTACGTTTGGGACTACGAGAGGGTATCTCAGGATATCCCCTGTTGTTATCTTTGTATTCTGAGTTGTTATTTTGCTATGATTCTATTCCCGCTAGATTTTCGTATTTATTTTGACTGTGATATCTCATTCTGTCTTATTTCATTATTTTATACCAGTAGGGCCCTGACCTAATCTTGTCACTACTCGATCGAGGTTAGGCTTGGCACTTACTGTGTACCGTTGTGGTGTACTCACATTCTTTCCTGCACATATTTTTTGTGTGCAGATCCAGGTTCATCTTGTAACACCTCGAAAAAAAAACATTCAAAGTACTTAAGTGTAAGGACTGGTAAAACTTGCAAAGAAAATAATGTTTTATGGTGCCGGACTAGGCTTACATGTTTGAGGGTTATAGAAATTCTTCGCGGCGAGCTAGCTCGCTGCGGCTCGGACTTTTTAGGTTGAACAATGTACGAGAATGAAAAGGAAATTTTTTGGCAGAAAAATATAATTCTGTGGTCCATTATGCGACCGCAGAATCACTCTGCGGGCTGCATAATGGCCGCAGAAGTGAGCAGGAGAAGGGCCAGTCCGGGGAAATTATGCGATTGATTATGCGACCGCATAACTATTTTGCGATGCATTATGTGATCGCATAACAGTTATGCGGACCGCATACACAGACAGATTTTGGCCAACTTTGGACACCAATATGCGACCGATATGCGGTCCGCATAACCATTATACGATCGCATATGCGACCGCATATCCTGTTCCGGAGCTTCATTTTTGGGTTTTTAAAACCCGACCCTACTTCGTTAAATACACGTTTTNGTAAATGGATGCAGGTGGTTCCACAGCAGGAGACATTTATCAGTGATAGCAGTACACCTTCTTCCCAGCTGATTTGGTGAGCCCCACTTCATCCCGGGGTCATGTATCTTTTGATCTTTATGTATTACGGTTGAGGTATAGCCGGGTCCTTATTGCCGGCATTATCATTATACTCTTCTTTATCCATAGAGGCTTTGTAGACATAGTATGGGTTGTGTATTGGTGTTGGTGAAAGACAAACTATGTTATGTTGTGGTTGTATTACTTGTCCATTTGAGACTTTAAAAATGATGAAACTATTGGTAAGAAATTGGTAATTGAAGACATGACCACTTTATTATTTAATTAAGGAAAACATATATTCTCTTTATTCATGAATGAGTTTGGGTAGAAGGAATCTAATAGGCTTGCTCGGTCGGGTTCACTCGGTTGAGTGCCGGTCGCGCTCCTCGGATTTTGAGCATGACACATCTTACCAGCCTTATCACTAGTTGCAGTTGCTGCTTCTTATTTGAGACTTCAAGGTACCTCTTCCCACATCCGCAGATCCTCAGAGTCCCCCTCTATCCCCCTATGTTCATTTTGCCTTCTTTCTGCAGAAATGATGTATAGAGCGGTTAAGACTTCTTAGTAGCTTGTGACTTACGGTATTTCGGGTTTTGGGAATTGTTTTGTACATTTTCAGAGGTGATAATTGTATATGCCGAGTGGCATTCAATTGCTTATTAAATAATTGTTACTGTTAGTAGTTAATGTTCATGCTTTTGTTTCATTTCTGCAAAGTGTTAGGCTTACCTAGTTTTAGAGACTAGGTGCTGTCATGACAATTCACAGAGGGAGAAATTGGGTTGTGACAAGGTGCAGTGACGAGTTTGAGCGGTACTAAAAATCGAACCTATGCTCTAGCAGGTCGACATGATCTCAAGTCGTCTCCGGATGTTGTTACAGGTATATTGTCTGTGTTTTCTTATGATGTTGATTGATCTGAGATCTACATCATCATATGTTACCCCCTTTGCGACTAATAAGTTTGGCGTTGAACCTGAATTGATAAGGCTATATAGAGCTTGCACATTGATGATTTGTAGTCGTCAAACCTCGGCAAATCTATTTGAGTTAGAAATGGTTGATGTCGATGTGATAATGGGAATGGACTGGTTGGCATCATGTTATGCAAATGTTGATTGTCGTACGAAGATGGTTTGGTTTTAGTTTCACGGTGAACCCGTCATTGAATGGAAGGCGAACATTGACTACGTCAAAAGGTAGGTTTATTTCCTATTGTAAGGCAAAAAAGATGATCTCGAAAGTTACATTTATCATCTCATTCGTGTTAGAGATGTGGAAGCAAAGCCGCCTACTCTACAATCAATTCCCGTGGTCAATGAATTTCTAGATGTTTTCCCAGATGAACTCCTAGGCCTTCCCCCTAAACCCTAGATTGAGTTTAACATTGATGTGTTGCCTCACACTCAGCCAATCTTATCCCCCCGTATAGGATGGACCCGACAGAGTTGCGAGAGTTGAAGGCGTAGTTGAAGGACTTGTTGGATAAGGGCTTCATTAGGCCTAGCACTTAACCTTAGGGTGCGCCAGTCTTGTTCGTGCTGAAGAAAAATGGGTCGTTAATGATGTGTATCGATTATCGACAGTTGAATAAGGTTACTATATAGAACAAGTATCCACTTTCGAGGATTGATGACCTGTTTGACCAACTCTAGGGTGCGAAGTATTTCTCTAAGATTGACTTAAGTTTAGGGTACCATCAGGTGAGGGTTAAGGAGAAGGATATTCCGTAGACGGCCTTCCGAACAAGATATGGTCATTTTGAGTCCTTGGTGATATCGTTCAGGTTCGAGTCCTTGGTGATATCGTTCGGGCTAACAAATGCCCCAGTAGCTTTTATAGATCTCATGAATAGTGTATTCAGACCCTATCTTGACGTGGTCGCGATCGTATTCATTGATGACATTCTGGTGTATTCGCATTCGGAGGTGGAACATGTGGGCCACTTGCGGATAGTCTTATAGACCCTTCAAGATCGTAAGTTATATGCTAAGCTCTCTATATGTGAATTCTGACTGAACTCAGTAGCATTCCTTGGCCATGTTATATCCGACGAGGGTATTAGTGTCGACACTCAGAAGATCAATGCAGTGAAGAATTGGCCGAGACCTACAACGCCATCAGAAGTCCGTAGCTTCTTGGGGCTAGCAGGATATTATAGGTGGTTTGTAGAAGGGTTTTCTACTATATCAGCACCATTGACTAAGTTAACACAGAAAGCTACCAGGTTCCAGTGGTCTGACGCTTGTGAACGTAGTTTTCAGGAGCTGAAGAATCGATTGACATCCACGCTAGTGCTCACTCTCCCAGAAGGAATATAAGGTTATGTGGTATATTGTGATGCCTCGGGTATAGGTTTGGGGTATGTATTGATGCAACGTGGGAAGGTGATTGCTTATGCATCAAGACAATTGAAGTAACATGAAAAGAATTACCTAACTCATGATATGGAATTGACTGCAGTAATATATGCTTTGAAGATATGGCGGCACTACTTATATGGCATTCATGTTGACATCTACACATATTTCAAGAGTTTTCAATACATCTTCATGCAGCATGAGTTGCATTTGAGGCAGCGTAGGTGGCTTGAATTAATGAAAGAGTACGATGTCGAGATATTGTACCATCTCGGTAAAGCCAATGTTGTGGTAGATGATCTCAGTCGTAAGTCAATGGGAAGCTTAGTACACATTGAGGCAGACAGACAAGGGTTGACTCAAGAGCTTCATCAGTTGGACAATATGAGAATCAGATTGTTAGACTCTAATGACAGAGGTGTTACTGTATAGAATATGGAAAAATCATCTTTGGTAGCCGAGGTAAAAGCACGACAATATGAAGACCCTACCTTAGTACAATTGAGAGAGGGAATTCAGCAACATAAGATTACGGCTTTTGAGATCAGAGAAGATAGGGCACCAAGATACCAGGGTCGATTATGTGTGCCTAATGTGGCAGGGCTGCGAGAGAAGATTATTATTGAGATTCATCAGTCCCAATATTATATCCATCCCGGCTCGAAAAAGATGTATCATGATATTAAGGAGTTGTATTGGTGCGACAACATGAAGAAGGCTATTGCAAAATTTGTAGCCTAGTGCCCTAATTGTCAACAAGTAAAGATCGAGCATCAGAAACTCGATGGACTAATTCAAAATATAGATATTTTGACCTGGAAATGGGAGGCGATCAATATGGACTTCATTATTGGATTACCTCGCTCTTATCGTAAGTTTGACTCCATCTGGGTGATAGTTGATCGACTTAAAAAATTTGCCCATTTTTTGCTAGTTAAGACAACTTACAATGCTGAAGATTATGCGAGGATATATATCAAGGAGATTGTTAGGCTTCATGATGTGCAGATATCTATTATATTAGACCGAGGATCTAAGTTTACGGCTAACTTTTGGAGGTCGTTTCAGAAGGGTTTAGGCACACAAGTGAATCTCAGCACTGCATTCCATCTGTAGACTGACAGATAGGCTGAACGTACTATTCAGACACTCGAAGATATGCTATGAGCATGTGTTCTAGATTTCAAGGGTAATTGGGATGACCATCTTCCACTCATAAAATTCGCCTACAATAATAGCTACCATTCGAGTATTAAAATGGCCCCGCACGAGGCATTGTACGGGAGAAGATTTAGCTCACCAGTTGGATGGTTCAAAGTCGGCGAAACAGAATTATATGGGTGAGATTTGATTCACCAAGCCATTGAGAAGGTGAAAGTAATACAAGAACGACTGAGGACAACGCAAAGCAGGCAAAAGTCTTATTCCGATGTCCGACATCGTGATTTGGAGTTGAGGTTGGTGATTGTATTTTCTTGAGGATCTCACCGATGAAGGGTTTACATTTTGGGAAAAAGGGTAAGCTGAGTCCGCAGTATATTAGGTCGTACAAGATTCTTCAATGAATTGGACAGGTTGCTTATGAGTTAGAATTGCCATCGCAATTAGAATTTGTCCACCCGGTATTCCATGTATCTATGTTGAGGAAATGTAATGGGGACCCTTCTCGGGTCATCCCTATAAAAGATGTACAAGTTACGGAGGATCTATCATATGAAAAAGTGCCAGTGTCTATATTAGATCAACAAGTCCGCAAGGTGAGAACAAAGGATGTAGCTTCCGTCAAAGTATTGTGGAGGAGCAAGAATACAAAATAAATGACATGGAAAGCGGAAGAGGAAATGAAGTCTAAATACCCTTACCTATTCCAGACATAAGATAACGAGGATGCCGGGGGAAACATGATGCAATGGAAGCTAAAACGGCTCTATGAGGTAAATAATTACATATCCATAATTCTTTGTATAGCATTGTAAGGCCGAAGCTTTGGTTTAACTGCTTGCAAGTTTGGCTAGTGTCCATTTATAGGGGAAACTCGGCCGAAAATATTCGTCGGAATCCATGATTAGTTAGACTCCCCATAAACCCTTACATTCGAGGACGAATGTTCCTAAGGGGGGAGGGTGTTACAACCCATATTCGCGTACGTTAAATCACGTCGTGAGTTAGTCGATGTAAATCTGAGAAGAGATTATCTTTGAGATGATAAGAACTTAATCCTATTGGTCTTAAATTATACAAGGGTGTATAAGAGTGGTTAATAAGTATTAGAAATTAGAAGTAAAACGAATCAAGGATGTTATAACCCGTATTTTCGGGTAAAACTAGAGGTGATTAATATGCTAAGGAGGAAGTGTTTTAAGGTATTTAAATCATATAATATCTGTATCATAAGTATTGAAGTCAAGCGAGTTATGAAACAAAAGTCGGCAAAAGTTGTCGCAACTTCCGTTCATAATTTTACTTAAACTTTAGGTCTAATATTACTAAGCTTTACTCTCAATGTACTTGGAATTATGGGGTGATCCACCCACAAAATTGAAGATCTATGAGTCTAGTTTCCAACTCACTAAACTGTTCATCAATATAACATCGGAGTAGAGAGATATTTGTATTTTTACGAGACTGCACAAACAGCTCTCTATAGGACCCACATAGGCAGTTGAGATATATGAGATGCCTAAAGCCCGTTTTAACTCATTACTTTTCACTCTCTTCAGACCCTAGACACAAAAAAACTTTTTGTCAAGGTTCTCTCATTATCCAAAACCCAAACAAAGGGCAAACAACACAAATCAAGTGTCGGAAATCCCGCGACGCAAGTGAGTTTCTTTTTCTTCTTGTTGTTGCTGATTTTTGTGTGGTCCCAGCTCGTGTGGGTGGTTGTTTTGAGTGGTTTAAGTTCTGTAAAATACTATCTCAAGTTTTTAATATCAACTCTAGGTGATTTCAAGTCTTCCAAAGTGATTCTAGTGCTGAAAAATCCGAATTGATTGCTACTTTCGCTTCCTTGTTCTTGTGGCTGCATTGGAACGATATTGTCACGACCCTAACCGATGGGCCGCGACGGGCACCCGGTATCTTACTCAACCGAGTACCAATTCAATTTTGTGGGTGGATCACCCCATAATTCCAAGTACATCAATATAACATCGGAGTAGAGAGATATTTGTATTTTCACGAGACTGCACAAACAGCTCTCTATAGGACCCACATAGGCAGTTGAGATACATAAGATGCCTAAAGCCCGTTTTAACTCATTACTTTTCACTCTCTTCAGACCCTAGACACAAAAAAACTTTTTGTCAAGGTTCTCTCATTATCCAAAACCCAAACAAAGGGCAAGCAACACAAATCAAGTGTCGGAAATCCCGCGACGCAAGTGAGTTTCTTTTTCTTCTTGTTGTTGCTGATTTTTGTGTGGTCCCAGCTCGTGTGGGTGGTTGTTTTGAGTGTTTTAAGTTCTGTAAAATACTATCTTAAGTTTTTAATATCAACTCTAGGTGATTTCAAGTCTTCCAAAGTGATTCTAGTGCCGAAAAACCCTAATTGATTGCTACTTTCGCTTCCTTATTCTTGTGGCTGCATTGGAAGGATATTGGCACGACCCTAACCGATGGGCCGCGACGGGCACCCGGTATCTTACTCAACCAAGTACCAATGTAACATATCTTTCTTATCTACTATCATTGGTAACTGGGCCAACATGGCTACAACTCGTAATGTATAACTATAAGTGGGAAAGCACTGTATACATTGAACCATCTTCCTTAAACATGAACACATATGGGCCATCAAGGCCTCTGACATACTGTACAAAATGAATCTCTGTCTACAAAGCCTCTAAGAGTATCTAATATCAAATGGGACAGGGTATCAGCCTACCCATAAGTCTGTAGCAAACTTCTGACACGATATCATAGACTCGGCTGGACTTCGAATGAGGTGGAGTCTTACCGATTCTTCGTTGAATTCTAACCTCGTCTACTATGATGGCTCGTCAAACGGATTTTCTATACCTGTAGGCATAAATACAGCATCCCCAACAAAGGACGTCAGTACGAATAATGTACCGAATATGTAAGGCACATAAATAAGTATATAAAAGACATAGAAGAAACGCGGAGTACATGACTCAACCTGTAAGTCTGGATAACTCTGTAAATCATGAAATACTTATAGTATCATGCATATGCGTATGAATGTCATGTCATGCATAGGTACATACGTTCATAACAACATCAAGCCTCTGAGGACATCCCATCATATCATCTCGGCCACTGTGGGCAAAGTCATCAATGTATACTAGCTGATCAGGTGGTGGTGCGTATATAACGCCGTAACCTTTTCTCATATCCTATATACATATAATATACATATATATGCATATATAATATCATCTGGTCATGGGTCAATGTAAATAAATGCAATGCATGAGAAGTACATCAATAAAATCTCCCAGAATGTCATAAGACCATTATGCCTTTAATTAATATCATGAAATAAACTTTATCAACTTACTTATTTTATAAAACCGATGAACAGATGATAGAATAATATGACACATGGGGAATAAAGAACATAAGCATCTCTAGTATTTCTATGAATAGAGTCATTTATGTAAATTGTGCATTTGCTCATTTCGTTTGTGTCGTATAGATCATGCCAAAAGAAAGAAGGGATAGCCTTAATGTACCTAAACCGATGCTCTTGACAATCCCTCTAACACACGTCAATTGCAACAACACGTAACAGTGGATCGAAGTAGGAAAAGATTTATATGATATTCTTGAGAAAGATTGTACCGTGCTCTTTTAGAATCGCAAAATCCTGTTGATATTATGCTAAGAAGTCTCGCATGAACTGAAGTAACTTACGTTATTATCATGTATGATTTTGGATGAAACTTTCTTGCTCAAGCTTTTCATTCCTTTGTAGAGACACAAAATGAATTAGAATGGTTTTTTTAAGCCTTTAGGTGTGGACCCCACACTTTTGATGACTAAGCCACATAATCCTTTAAATGTGACACCTTGCCATATGATTCAAGAGTCATTTAAGTGACCAAATCTTGCTTCCACGTTGGGGGAAAATTTCCCACCCAAATATTAGCCATAACTCCTTAATTACATTGTTAATCTTCCACAAAAAATTCACAATTAACCAAATATCCACATAATTCCCTAATTAATTAGGTACTATTCCATTACCCAATAATTAAAAATTATCTCAACTTACTTTAAATACTACTCACTTTTAACATACCTTGTACACCATACTATCATGGCCATGTGGTACCTTGTATGGTACTAGTCCATAAATACCGGGTTGTTTAGCTCGGGCCGTATTTTATCCCACACTAACAGCCTTTAACGAAACTCATTTTCTTTGATTTGTTTACCCTCTCACTTTCATGAATTTACTCTTCATTTGTTTGAAATAGCGTAATACTTATAATCCCATAAAAAATCTCATTCCCGAACTTACGTCGATTAACTTACGACGAAACTTTAACGTACAAAAATGCGGGATGTAACATCTCCTTTCTGAGCTTTCATCAATTTATTTATGGCGTACTTTCACGTATGAAAATATGGGGTGTAACTTCATTCCCCCCTTTAAAATATTCATCCTCGAATGTTGACTGGTGCACTTATTATTATCATAACCTATAGCTCTTGCGAATACTTTAGTACTCTCCTTGCTATCTAGGCAGCTGTTCTGTGAATAAATTCAAAGGCCAGGGCATTCCCCCCTTTTGGCCTCTTTCTCACACCACGACTCGTGGTCGGAATCATTCCAATCTTTTAACGGTTGCTATCGTTTATCATGCAGCTTGTACGACTCTGACTTTGTAAGTGCACCTATGCGACTCTTCTCTCTTTTTTCCTCCAGCTTTTAGACATTCCCTAGGCCTCATTTTGTGAACATATACAAAGCTTAATAAGATATCCCTCTAGGCATCTATAAGTACCGTGAGGTTCTTCGCTCGGTAATGTGTTGAACTTACGAATATTGCTATATCTTGTTTTATAGATTCGTTTATCCATCTGTATGACTTTACTGCACCATGATAGGTCATACTATACCGTAACTCTTACTTCGATTTATCGTTATTGAGGTCTGCTACCAAACTCCAGGTTACTCTCGTTGCTCATCCTATATGTATAAATCTAAGCCCTTATAATGCTTCCTCATTACTGTTCATCTTAAGAATGATGGCCTAATCTCATCTCATACTTTGTGACTTTTGTTCATCCATTGTTGATTCACCTCAATATTGATCTACAATCTATCACTGGTAACTTAAAATCTCTTACGTAATCACTAGGGCTCACGTTGCATCGTAGAACATTTGAAGTGATTAGAATGATCCACCTAGGGGCGATACTATAATTCCATAACCGTATTTCATAGCGTCCCAATGTGATTCACTTACGTGGGTATTTTAATCCTGTATAATTTTTGAAATCCCTTTGTTTTACTTCTTCAAATCATTACTCAATCGAAGGCCCAAACGTCATCCCTTATCTATCTATGACAATCACACCCTCATTCTACTACCAGGGCAGCATTCCATCTCTTCTAAATACTATTAGTCTTAGACTCCTTTGAGTTAATTCAGGCTATACTGAGCTTTCCATAACTTAGAGAAACCATTATCTCTCTTGTTTTCATAGGCTTAATCCCGAGGACTTATCCATTCTCGTCACTTTCTCACTCGCCCTTTATTATCCTTACTCCTGTCTTCCAAAAACCTTGTCGCTTTGCCATACTTTAGCTTGCGACCTATACGTATCTATTTATACTATTCGCAACCTTCCTTCAACTTTCTTGCACCATAGATTTCCTTATGTCATTCTGGAACATCAAGCGAGACATCACATCGTCTCTAACTCTTCTTTACTCTTTTAACTAGACCTCTCGATACATAGAAATCATAGGCTGAAAAATATGCCACTGACGGTGCCGCTATCATTCCTGGATACTGAATCCCAGTGCTTCTAGCCTTCTATCCGAAGTATGGACTATTCACAAACTTCTGTGTTTAAGTATCTCGTACGTTGTCCACCTTTACCTTACTTTAACTTAAAGTCTCGCATCACATCTTCTATCTCTTTCATGACCTCCTTTCCACATAAGTATCATTTACATCCATAATTTGACGCTCTATTATAGTACTTGCACCTTGGTTGTATACATAATCCAGTGGAAGCTTCATATTGTCTTCTTATGAGGCTGGTACTCTTCTAACTGGCTTTCTCGTAGAGCCGTTATTGAATATGGTTGTTGCACTCTTGTATTTAGATATTAAGAGTGATTCTACAATGTTCTCAATCATGATGTCTATAATTTTCTGGGTCCAATAATCAGACTCTTGTTTTACTTAGTTGATGTAACTCTTTAGTTTCCTTTTCCTTCTGATCAGCCTTTATGTAGGCTTAAGCTATCTTCCGATCTGCGGCTTCTGGCATTAGCTATTACTTTAGCCTTTCATGGGCGCTATGGGATATCCATGATACAATCTTTTAACAATTCAATCCCTTGTCTATGACCTGGGCTCAATTCTTTCTTTTAACTTATACCGGAGTCTTCTACGACTATATGATTGTCAACATATATGCTGCATGGATAATACTCCGAAATCTTAAGTGCGTTCATAACATAACTAACTCTGGATCATTGATCGAATAATTCTTTTCGTGCAACTCACATGATCTCGAATCCTACTGTTGCTTTTACTTCCCGTTCATTAGCCATGGTAGCTGCCACTTTCTTATAGAGTGCATACGATGTTGTAGTGAGACTGTTTTTACATGACCATTTCTTCTTTAGGTCACTGAGCTTAGGTTCAAGCCTTCTTCCTTATTTCCTCAGCTAGTCTTTCGCTGTAGTACTTAGGGAGGATCCTATGATTCTTGTAAAGATGTGAGCTTATTACATTTTATACTTAACGAACCTTTTGATGACCTTTCCTTGCCTATAATTATCCGTAGTTATTTACCTCCATGTCCTTGTGCTTGTAGGGTTGCTTATGAACTTGATATTTTGACTATCTTCGAGTGGCACTCTCTATTATTTCCGTAACACTCATATGGTACCTTTAACTACACCAACTCCTATCTGAATATTTCTCAAGGTTCACGATGTCATATCTGCGAGACTGAATTCCCCATGTTGGGGTTCACTATGTTTATCTTGCACGATATGTTGATTTGTCTGTATCCTCTTGTCCAGCCATAACTAGGCTCTTCCTAGATCAACTACTAATTTCTCATTGGTCCATTCTCATATTTGTATTCCGCATAATCCCTCTTGGATTATTCCCTTTGTCTTACCTCTCGTACTGACTCTTTATTTATCAATAACATCTCGGGTAGGAACCCTTACTTCCTTTCCTTGACATCGTGTTTGCATAATGTTCTGGAATCGTAGCATATCGGTAGGATTTGAATAAGTGCAATATCATCCCTTTCTCATTTTTATCGCATTCTTCCTTTACCCTTCCATAGTTACTAGAACCACTTAATTCTGACTTAATGCCACATCACTCCATGTTCCCCCTTTTAGGGGAGCACTAAGATTTAGTGCTATGATGATCTAGGTATAGATGTTTTGCCTTCTCATCTTTGGCATCTTTTCACATCATCGATGATCCTTACTCGCCTTGCGGTAATCCTTATGTACCAAGGATAACAAAATTCCTCACTCGCCAGGGTGACACCTAGTGTAACTGGCACACACAGTCCTTTACGCTTTACTTTGCTCACATTGCTTGCTTTAGGGAAGCGTCTTACTGAATGACCTTTAAGGGTTATTCTTCTGTCATCCATTCTATTATTGCCGGAACGCAATCTCTGAATTCCCCATGATGCCGACTATTATCAAATCACTCAGTCCCTAATTCATGTTTAGTTTATCTTGTTCACTAGTCCATACTGATTTCTGTTACTCTGGGGTCTAACTTTTCCTTCTCGTAGTCGCGTTGGAGTCACGAACTTATTTCTCGTAATGAGGATATTACTTTATGGCCTATACTATTTTGTTGTCTCAAGGCCTGTCACCTCTTATCTTTTCCTTCACTTGACTATAGACTCTATAATACTGTCATCTTTTTGATCTAGCGTTGTCATCCATGTATCACATCTTACTCATAATGCTTCATTAACTCTTTTCTTATTTCTCGCTAACATTTATGTCTATCACTTTATTCTGAAAACTCGAACAAGATATTCTTTTGCTTTTAGCTCCCCTTGCTCCATCCATTGGCTCTTTGGGTTGCCTAACATTCTTTCTCCACTGAGGGCGGGAGCTACACTAAGGTAATATTTATCCCTTCCAGGCTTTCAGTGCTATCTTCTGAATTTTTTTGATCATGCTAGTATTCACATCTAATTGTAATATTCTAGAGTGCACCATCCGGATGCCTCGTACGCTTATTCATCTTGCTTCTTTTACTAGTTGAAACTTGTATCTATCTTCTGAATCTCTCATTCCCTTTCACCATAGGGGTGGATAGATATTCCTGCCTTAGGGATCCTTTTCCAGAGGCTTACACATCTTAGTACACACATGATTTGCTGAATATCTCATATTTATCCATCATAAGCATGATGCAAAAATCGAGCTTCTCTGACTCAATTCTTCCACAGCTATATCTCTTACCAACCGTCTTTCTGGATGTAGGCTTCGTCGTATTATGAATAGGATAGAGTTTGGGAAATTGAGTTCTTACAACTAAGCTCTACCACACGATCTAGAGTAAGAAGAAAGAGTGACAGTCCTAAATGCCCTGTAGCCTCCTGCTTATAAGTGTTGTGCATAACACACCCATAAACAAGACTCTACTAGACACGGCTTGTAGACTCCCTAGGATAGAACTGCTCTGATACCACTTTTGTCACGACCCTAACCGATGGACCGCGACGGGCACCCGGTATCTTACTAAACCGAGTACCAACGTAACATATCTTTCTTATCGTACTATCATTGGTAACTGGGCCAACATGGCTACAACTCATAATGTATAACTATAAGTGGAAAAACAATGTCTACATTGAACCATCTTCCTTAAACATGAATACATATGGGCCATCAAAGCCTCTAACATACTGTACAAAATGAATCTCTGTCTACAAAGCCTCTAAGAGTATTTAACATCAAATGGGACAGGGTACCGGCCTACCCATAAGTCTGTAGCAAAATTCTGACACGATAACTCATAGACTCGGCTGCACTCCGAATGAGGTGGAGTCTTACCGATCCTTCGCTAAATGCTAACCTCGTGTACTATGAGGGCTCGTCAAACTGATTTTCTATACCTGCAGGAATGCATGCAGCGTCCCCAACAAAGGACGTCAGTACGAGTAATGTACCGAGTATGTAAGGCATATAAATAAGTATCTAAAAGACATAGAAGAAACGTGGAGTACATGACTCAACCTGTAAGTCTGGATAACTCTGTAAATCATGAAATACTTATAGTGTCATGCATATACCTATGAATGTCATGTCGTGCATATGTACATGCGTTCATAACATTATCAAGCCTCTGAAGACAACCCATCATATCATCTCGGCCACTGTGGGCAAAATCATCAACGTATACCAGCTGATCAGGTGGTGGTGTGTATATAACACCGTAACCTTTTCCCATATCCTATATACATATAATATACATATATATGTGTATATAACGCCATCTGGTCATGTGTCACTGTAAATGAATGCAATGCATGAGAAGTACATCAATGAAATCTCTCGGAATGTCATAAGACCATTATGCCTTTAATTAATATCATGAAATAAACTTTATCAACTTATGTATTTTCTGAGACCTATGAACAGATGATAGAATAATATGACACATGGGGAATAAAGAACATAAGCATCTCTAGTATTTCTATGAATAGAGTCATTTATGTAAATTGTGCATTTGCTCATTTCGTTTGTGTCGTATAGATCATGCCAAAAGAAAGAAGGGATAGCCTTAATGTACCTAAACCGATGCTCTTGACAATCCCTCTAACACACGTCAATTGCAACAACACGTAACAGTGGATCGAAGTAGGAAAAGATTTATATGATATTCTTGAGAAAGATTGTACCGTGCTCTTTTAGAATCGCAAAATCCCGTTGATATTATGCTAAGAAGTCTCGCATGAACTGAAGTAACTTACGTTATTATCATGTATGATTTTGGATGAAACTTTCTTGCTCAAGCTTTTCATTCCTTTGTAGAGACACAAAATGAATTAGAATGGTTTTTTTAAGCCTTTAGGTGTGGACCCCACACTTTTGATGACTAAGCCACATAATCCTTTAAATGTGACACCTTGCCATATGATTCAAGAGTCATTTAAGTGACCAAATCTTGCTTCCACGTTGGGGTAAAATTTCCCACCCAAATATTAGCCATAATTCCTTAATTACATTGTTAATCTTCCACAAAAAATTCACAATTAACCAAATATCCACATAATGCCGACTATTATCAAATCACTCAGTCCCTAATTCATGTTTAGTTTATCTTGTTCACCAGTCCATACTGATTTATGTTACTCTGGGGTCTAACTTTTTCTTCTTATAGTCGCGGTGGAGTCACGAACTTATTTCTCGTAATGAGGATATGACTTTATGGCCTATACTCTTTTGTTGTCTCAAGGCCTGTCACCTCTTATCTTTTCCTTCACTTGACTATAAACTCTGTAATACTGTCATCTTTTTGATCTACCTTTTTCATCCATGTATCACATCTTACTCATAATGCATCATTAACTCTCTTCTTATTTCCCGCTAACATTTATGTCTATCACTTTATTCTGAAAACTCGAACAAGACATTCTTTTGCTTTTAGCTCCCCTTGCTCCATCCATTGGCTCTTTGGGTTGCCTAACATTCTTTTTCCACTGGGGACGGGAGCTACACTAAGGTAATATTTATCCCTTTCGGGCTTTCAATGCCTATCTTCTGAATTTTTTTGATCATGCTAGTATTCACATCTAATTGTAATATTCTAGAGTGCACCATTTGGGTGCCTCGTACCCTTCTTCATCTTGCTTCTTTTACTTGTTGAAACTTGTATCTATCTTCTGAATCTCTCACTGCCTTTCACCATAGGGGTGGATAGATATTCCTGGCTTAGGGCTCCTTTTCCAGAAGCTTACAAATCTAAGTACACACATGATCTGCTGAATATCTCATATTTATCCATCATAAGCATGATGCAAAAATTGAGCTCCTCTGACTCAATTCTTCCACAACTATATCTCTTACCAACCATCTTTATGGATGTTGGCATCGTCGTATTATGAATAATATAGAGTTTAGAAAATTGAGTTCTTACAACTGAGATCTACCACACGATCTAGAGTAAGAAGAAAGAGTGATAGTCCTAAATGCCCTGTAACCTCCTGCTTATAAGTGCGGTGCACAACACACCCATAAACAAGACTCTACTAGACACGGCTTGTAGACTCCCTAGGATAGAACTGCTCTGATACCACTTTGTCACGACCCAAACCGATGGGCCACAACGGGCACCCGGTATCTTACTCAACCGAGTACCAATGTAACATATCTTTCTTATCGTACTATCATTGGTAACTGGGCCAATATGGTTACAACTCGTTATGTATAACTATAAGTGGGAAAGCACTGTATACATTGAACCATCTTCTTTAAACATGAATACATATGGGCCATCAAGGCCTCTGACATACTGTACAAAATGAATCTCTATCTACAAAGCCTCTAAGAGTATTTAACATCAAATGGGACAGGGTACCGGCTTACCCATAAGTCTGTAGCAAAATTCTGAAAAGATAACTCATAGACTTGGTTGCACTCCGAATGAGGTGGAGTCTTACCGATCCTTCGCTGAATGCTAATCTCATCTACTATAAGGGCTCGTCAAACTAATTTTCTATATCTGCAGGAATGAATGCAGCGTCCCCAACAAAGGACGTCAATACGAGTAATGTACCGAGTATGTAAGGCACAAAAATAAGCATATAAAAGACATGGAAGAAATGTGGAGTACATGACTCAACCTGTAAGTCTGGATAACTCTATAAATCATGAAATGCTTATTGTGTCATGCATATGCGTATGAATGTTATGTCGTGCATAGGTACATGCGTTCATAACATCATCAAGCCTCTGAGGGCATCCCATCATATCATCTCGGCCACTGTGGGCAAAATCATCAACGTATCCCAGCTGATCTAGTGGTGGTGCGTATATAACGCCGTAACCTTTTCCCATATCCTATATACATATAATATACATATATATGTGTATATAACGCCATCTGGTCATGTGTCACTGTAAATGAATGCAATGCATGAGAAGTACATCAATGAAATCTCTCGGAATGTCATAAGACCATTATGCCTTTAATTAATATCATGAAATAAACTTTATCAACTTATGTATTTTCTGAGACCTATGAACAGATGATAGAATAATATGACACATGGGGAATAAAGAACATAAGCATCTCTAGTATTTCTATGAATAGAGTCATTTATGTAAATTGTGCATTTGCTCATTTCGTTTGTGTCGTATAGATCATGCCAAAAGAAAGAAGGGATAGCCTTAATGTACCTAAACCGATGCTCTTGACAATCCCTCTAACACACGTCAATTGCAACAACACGTAACAGTGGATCGAAGTAGGAAAAGATTTATATGATATTCTTGAGAAAGATTGTACCGTGCTCTTTTAGAATCGCAAAATCCTGTTGATATTATGCTAAGAAGTCTCGCATGAACTGAAGTAACTTACGTTATTATCATGTATGATTTTGGATGAAACTTTCTTGCTCAAGCTTTTCATTCCTTTGTAGAGACACAAAATGAATTAGAATGGTTTTTTTAAGCCTTTAGGTGTGGACCCCACACTTTTGATGACTAAGCCACATAATCCTTTAAATGTGACACCTTGCCATATGATTCAAGAGTCATTTAAGTGACCAAATCTTGCTTCCACGTTGGGGTAAAATTTCCCACCCAAATATTAGCCATAATTCCTTAATTACATTGTTAATCTTCCACAAAAAATTCACAATTAACCAAATATCCACATAATGCCGACTATTATCAAATCACTCAGTCCCTAATTCATGTTTAGTTTATCTTGTTCACCAGTCCATACTGATTTATGTTACTCTGGGGTCTAACTTTTTCTTCTTATAGTCGCGGTGGAGTCACGAACTTATTTCTCGTAATGAGGATATGACTTTATGGCCTATACTCTTTTGTTGTCTCAAGGCCTGTCACCTCTTATCTTTTCCTTCACTTGACTATAAACTCTGTAATACTGTCATCTTTTTGATCTACCTTTTTCATCCATGTATCACATCTTACTCATAATGCATCATTAACTCTCTTCTTATTTCCCGCTAACATTTATGTCTATCACTTTATTCTGAAAACTCGAACAAGACATTCTTTTGCTTTTAGCTCCCCTTGCTCCATCCATTGGCTCTTTGGGTTGCCTAACATTCTTTTTCCACTGGGGACGGGAGCTACACTAAGGTAATATTTATCCCTTTCGGGCTTTCAATGCCTATCTTCTGAATTTTTTTGATCATGCTAGTATTCACATCTAATTGTAATATTCTAGAGTGCACCATTTGGGTGCCTCGTATCCTTCTTCATCTTGCTTCTTTTACTTGTTAAAACTTGTATCTATCTTCTGAATCGCTCACTGCTTTTCACCATAGGGGTGGATAGATATTCCTGGCTTAGGGCTCCTTTTCCAGAAGCTTACAAATCTAAGTACACACATGATCTGCTGAATATTTCATATTTATCCATCATAAGCATGATGCAAAAATTGAGCTCCTCTGACTCAATTCTTCCACAACTATATCTCTTACCAACCATCTTTCTGGATGTTGGCATCGTCGTATTATGAATAAGATAGAGTTTAGAAAATTGAGTTCTTACAACTGAGATCTACCACACGATCTAGAGTAAGAAGAAAGAGTGATAGTCCTAAATGCCCTGTAGCCTCCTGCTTATAAGTGCGGTGCACAACACACCCATAAACAAGACTCTACTAGACACGGCTTGTAGACTCCCTAGGATAGAACTGCTCTGATACCACTTTGTCACGACCCAAACCGATGGGCCACAACGGGCACCCGGTATCTTACTCAACCGAGTACCAATGTAACATATCTTTCTTATCGTACTATCATTGGTAACTGGGCCAATATGGTTACAACTCATTATGTATAACTATAAGTGGGAAAGCACTGTATACATTGAACCATCTTCTTTAAACATGAATACATATGGGCCATCAAGGCCTCTGACATACTGTACAAAATGAATCTCTATCTACAAAGCCTCTAAGAGTATTTAACATCAAATGGGACAGGGTACCGGCTTACCCATAAGTCTGTAGCAAAATTCTGAAAAGATAACTCATAGACTTGGATGCACTCCGAATGAGGTGGAGTCTTACCGATCCTTCGCTGAATGCTAATCTCATCTACTATAAGGGCTCGTCAAACTAATTTTCTATATCTGTAGGAATGAATGCAGCGTCCCCAACAAAGGACGTCAATACGAGTAATGTACCGAGTATGTAAAGCACATAAATAAGCATATAAAAGACATGGAAGAAATGTGGAGTACATGACTCAACCTGTAAGTCTGGATAACTCTGTAAATCATTAAATGCTTATTGTGTCATGCATATGCGTATGAGTGTCATGTCGTGCATAGGTACATGCGTTCATAACATCATCAAGCCTCTGAGGGCATCCCATCATATCATCTCGGCCACTGTGGGCAAAATCATCAACGTATACCAGCTGATCAGGTGGTGGTGCGTATATAACGCCATAACCTTTTCCCATATCCTATATACATATAATATACATATATATGTGTATATAACGCCATCTGGTAATGTGTCAATGTAAATAAATGCAATGCATGAGAAGTACATCAATGAAATCTCTCGGAATGTCATAAGACCTTTATGCCTTTAATTAATATCATGAAATAAACTTTATCAACTTATGTATTTTTTGAGACCTATGAACAGATGATAGAATAATATGACACATGGGGAATAAAGAACATAAGCATCTCTAGTATTTCTATGAATAGAGTCATTTATGTAAATTGTGCATTTGCTCGTTTCGTTTGTGCCGTATAGATCATGCCAAAAGAAAGAAGGGATAGCCTTAATGTACCTAAACCGATTCTCTTGACAATCCCTCTAACACACGTCAATTGCAACAACACGTAACAGTGGATCGAAGTAGGAAAAGATTTGTATGATGTTCTTGAGAAAGATTGTACCGTGCTCTTTTAGAATCGCAAAATCCCGTTGATATTATGCTAAGAAGTCTCGCATGAACTGAAGTAACTTACGTTATTATCATGTATGATTTTGGATGAAACTTTCTTGCTCAAGCTTTTCATTCCTTTGTAGAGACACAAAATGAATTAGAATGGTTTTTTTAACCTTTAGGTGTGGGGCCCACACTTTTGATGACTAAGCCACATAATCCTTTAAATGTGACACCTTGCCATATGATTTAAGAGTCATTTAAGTGACCAAATCTTGCTACCACGTTGGGGGAAAATTTCCCACCAATAATTATTCTTAATTCCTTTATTACATTGTTAATCTTCCACCAGAAATTCACAATTAACCAAATATCTACATAATTCCCTAATTAATTAGGTAATATCCCATTACCCAATAATTAAGAATTATCTCAACTTACGTAAAATACTACTCACTTTTAACATACCTTGTACACCTTACTATCATGGCCATATGGTACCTTATTGTCACGACCCAAACCGATGGGCCGCGCTGGGCACTTGGTACCTTACTCAACCGAGTATCAATATAATGTATCTTTTCATATCATACTATCATAGATAACTGAGCCAGAAAGGCTACCGTGAGATAAGTAGAATACAACATGAAATACCAACTTATACGTAAGACGTACGGGCCTATAAGACCAAAATGAGCACTCTTACACTGAACATAGGCCGATAAGGCTATACAATCTTTCATATACACGACATCTATCTATAAGCCTCTAAGAGTACATAAATATCACAAAAGGTCGGGACAGAACCCCGCCATACCAATCAACACATATTCTAATCATACTGACCAAATAGCAACTCCGGAGCAAATGGTGCGCACCAACACCTTCCGCTGAGCTGTTAGCCTACTTGGAGGACTCTCATCCTGTCTAACGGGACCTACGGGCATGAAACACAGCATCCCAAGTCAAAAGGGACGTCAGTACAAATAATGTACCGAGTATGTAAGGAATGAAAATCAGTAAATAATAGACATGAGAGAAACATGGAGTAAACGACTCAACATGTAAATCTGAATAGCTTTGTGAATCATTAATATTTACAATATCATGCATATGCGTATAATATCATACCATGCTTAGGTATAAGCGTTCATAACATCATTAAGCCTGTGAGGGCATCCCATCATATCATCTCGGCCACTGTGGGCAAATCATCAATGTATACCAGCTGATCAGGTGGTCATGCGTAAATAATGCCATAACCTTTTTCCATATCCCATATACATATAATATACGTGTATATAACGCCATCTGGTCATGGGTCAATCTACATGTATAAATGCATGAAATGCATAAGAATTACGTTAATAAGATTTCTCAGAATGTCACAAAATTAATATGCCTGTCGGATAAATTTTATTAAATACATATTTTTCTGAGACCTATGAACAGAAGATATAATAATAATTCACATGGGGAATCAAGAATATAGACACCCCTAGTATTTCTATTAATAGAGTCATTTATGAAAGTTGCGTATTTTGCTCATTTTATTTGTATTATTTGGACTATGCCAAAAGAAAGAAGGGATAGCCTTAACATACCTGAGCCGGTTCTCTTGACAATCCCTCCAATACACGTCAGTTGCGACAACATGTAATCGGCAAAACCGGAGTAGGGAAATATTCGTATGATATTCTTAAGAAAGATTGTACCGTACTTCCTTAGAATCACAAAATCTCACGTTGCTAAATATTAAGTAGTCTTGTATGAGATTTGATTGTAGCAAATCACATATACAATTTGTATGAAATTATACACGGTTTTGACAATATACCAGCTCCGACCATTATCAAGTTTGGCTTAATTTTGTGCTGAAACAATGCTTGTATCTTCTAATCTCAAGGGGGTACGCAAACATTAGCTTGCCGAGGTGATCTGTTTATTGTTGATTCCCTCTTTTCCCTGTTGCCAATAATTAAATTAGACAAGTTTGGATGTTTTTTGGTTGATGAATACTTGTGGTATGATACCAGCCATTTCAAGCTTGGCCATGTAGTTATAAACATGGTTCTTGAATTGCCAATACATTAGCTTGCATGTGCAAATTACGTTCATAAGGCTAAAGAGGGGGTAAATCACTTAATGGACACCTTGCTACATAGTATATGAGTCACTTAATGGACCATATGTGGCTGCCACGTTGATGCACTGAAACTTATCCAAATTTTCACCCCTTTTACTTAATCAACTTATTTATCCCCCACTAATCTAATAATTAACCACCTACCCATATAATTAAAAATTATCTCAAATAAAAATACTACTCACTTTTAATATACCTTATACACCTCACTACCATGGTCATGCGGTACCTTGTATGGCACAAGTCCATAAATATGGGGTATTGTAGCTTGGACCGTATTTTATCTCAATATGACAAACTGCGACGAAACTCATCTTCTTTGATTTGCTTACCCTCTCACCTTCACGAATTTACTTATCACTTGTTTGAAATAACATAATACTTATAATCCCAAAATAATCTCATTCCCGAACTTACGTCGATTAACTTACGACGAAACTTTAACGTACGGAAATGCGGAATGTAACATCTCATTTCCGAGCTTACGTCAATTTACTTATAGCGTACTTCCATGTACAGAAACATGGGGTGTAACACTTGTATGGTACTAGTTCATAAATACCGGGTATTTTAGCTCAGGCCATATTTTATCCCACACCAATACCCTTCAACGAAACTATTTTCTTTGATTCGTTTACCCTCTCACTTTCACGAATTTACTCATCACTTGTTTGAAATAGCATAATGCTTATAATCTCATAAAAAATCTCTTTCACGAACTTACATCGATTAACTTACAACGAAACGTTAACGTACAAAAATGCGGGATGTAACATCTCCTTTCTGAGCTTTCATCAATTTATTTATGGCGTACTTTCATGTATGAAAATATGGGGTGTAACAGATATTTCGTGGTGAAGTAATGTCAAATTTGAGTTGTTCTATCTGTTTAAAGGTAAGGAACCTCTTACTCTACATGTATTTAAGTTTATCCAAGTTGCGGCTAAGTCGTTGAAACTAGAACATATGAGATATCTACCGAAAGGCTTGTTAGTAATGTTGTTGATTGGTGGACTGTTTTGGGAGGCTTAATATGATTATTATTGAAATTGTTTGAGCTGTTTGGTGATTGTTTTAACTTGTGGAATGTAATATAAATAAGTTGCGGTTGATATATACTAGTTATGATGCTTAAACGATAGCGATAGTATCATTTCTCTTATTGTAGACTAAGGAGTCTTGAGATTTGCATAGCTTGAGTTTGGGCAGTATATAAAAGGTATGTGAGGCTATCCTTTTCCTTCTTTTACATGACTCCAATAGTACATAGTGTAACGAATGAGCTTCCAAAGATACTTCACTCTTAGAAGCTAGCGGTACTTACACTGTTTCCCTTCTTATGGAACGATTGATGTTGATGTTTCTTCTCTTATTCTTATATTATCAATGTTGTTTGTTTTTCATGATTCTTATAAGATTCATGATGAAGAGTTAGTCCTAATAATGTGTATGGAGGTTACCAACCTTACGTCATTCCAAAAGGTTCAGAATGTGATTCCCATGAGTCTAGCATGCATTATATATGTACCTATTTTACTCTACTGAGCCGCGCTATAGTCGGCCGGGTACGACACCTATTGTGCAACCACTGATCAGTTGGGTTTTACCGAGCTTCATGTGGCCGAGTACGATTCTACCGAGCCTTATGATGGCCGGGTATGTTTTTACCGAGCCAATTTCAGCCAGGTACGATATGATGATGATGATGATGATGATGATGATGCCCATAGAGATGTATATTTTTTAAAAGTATATGTGTATATATATATCATGTATTTCCTGTCAGTCGCCCTCAGAGGCACTCAAATGTTACAAGTTGTATATTCTCTATCCCTGTTTACATTACTGTTCTTATTTAAGCTTTCCTGCCTTACATACTCACTACTTTATTCGTACTGACGTCCCTTTTATTTGTGGACGCTGCATGTCGTGTTGTAGGTCCTGATACACAGGTAGACGAAGCTCCCCTACCAAAGTAGGCTGCCCAGTTCATCGGTTATTGGCGAGATCCCTTCTCCGGACTTGCCATGGTCTTGGTATGCATTTTTGTTATAGACATTATGGGTATGTGGGGGCCCAGTTCCGATAATGTTGCAGCACTTATGTTCCTTTAGAGGCTCATAGACAGGTGTCGTCTTATTTATAGTTTAGATAGCCTTGTCGGTTGATTTTTGTTGTATAGTCTCTCATGGCAGCTTGTCGTCTCGTCCCTTATATATAGCTTCATGACAGCCTTGTCGGCCATGTTATATATGTTCATGCCATTATCTGTCATTGTTGATTGTTTATGAATCATGTCAACCATTTATGTTGATCTCTTCGGCCCTTATAGATAATCAAGAAAAGTTAGATAAAATATACGTTGGTGCTCGACAGGTATGGCCAGGGTGCCAGTCATGGCCCTCCAGTTTGGATCGTGATATATTTTAAACAACATACTTAAAAGTGGATATCTGGTGTCATTTTACATTTTTTAAATCTAGTTAAATTGATTTAAATAAAGTCCAATACTATTGGGCTAGCTCATTAATTGGCCTTATATTAGATGGATCGATCCATGAGCCTTAAACCGAATGTCCCATGAGAGTTTTTGTCATGCCCCCAAAACCGAGGAGCACGACCGGCACTCAACTGAGTGAACCCGACCGAGCAAGCCTGTTAGATTTCATTCTACCCAAACTCATCCACGAATAGAGATAATATATATTATCATTAATTAGATGAAAATGTGTCCACGTCTACAATACCAATTCATTTCCAATAGTTTCATCATTTTTAAAGTCTCAAATGGACAAGTAATACAACCACAACATAACATAGTTTGTTTTCTCCAGCACTAATACACAACCCACACTATGTCTACGGAGCCTCTATATATAAAGAAGAGTACAATGATAATGCCGGCAATAAGGCCCCGGCTATATCTCAAACCGAATGCACAAAGTACAAAAGATACATGACCCCGGGATGAAGTGGGGCTCACCAAGTCAGTTGGGAAGAAGGTGCACTGCTATCACTGATCAATATCTCCTGTTGTGGAATCACCTGCATCCAATGAAAGATACAGCGTCCTCGACAAAAGGGACGTTAGTACTATCAAATAGCACTAGTATGTATAACTAAACACCCTCTCAATAGAATGACAAATAATACAAACAAGATTATCATAATATCAAAGGAAGCTTTAATCAACATCAAACCTCAATTTAGGATCAAGACATTGTTCAAATAAATTTCCATATCTCCCATTGGGAGATGTTTAGTACTGATATACCATTATCCACAATACTATTATTCACAATACCATTATTCACAATACCATTATTCACAAAACCAGTACCACCGTACTCTTAGCACGGAGTCCGATTACGAGCTGATCGGCTAGGCTATCCATTAGGGACATCAACCACAATTACCATTTCAATTACAATTTCCAGCACAATCACCACCATGTTTGCGGCATGGTGTCCGATCACGACCTGATCGGCTAGGCTGCCTTAATCAAGACATCAACCTTTTTATATCAATTATCGCATTTCATATTACTTTCACACCTTTACATTTCATTGGCACTAATGGCCATAATTATAAGATTAATCTTGTCACGTAGGCCATATTCAGTATTTCCTTCTCACCTTTTCAATTTCAAATATCATCATCATCATCAACAACAAATACAATTCAAATCAAGGTGTGTAGTACACATGTGAGCAATTTAGAGTCAAAAGCACATAGAGATATTTCACAAAATTTAGTATAATAGCCTTCGTTTGAACTTGACTTGAAGTCGAAACATTATTAATGCACAACCATATTTTAACACATCCTCAATTGATAACATAACATGAATAAAGCATTTGAGATACTTGTCGAATATATATATCGTTCAACCCAATCTTACTTGGAATAGCCAATTTTATAATGAACTACTCGGGACTTACATATTTTTCATGAATATCATGTAATTCAATTCTAAGAGAAGAGTTTTGCCAACATACCTCAATTGAGCTTCCTTAAACTCTAAAATATTCCGGAATTCTTAGCAACTTCAATCTATTGTAGAAATATAACAAATTGAATAAAAATTAAGAAGATGATCATGGTCCTAGCCCATTTGAGCATTTTATCAAACATTAAGTGTGCATAAAGTTTCAATGTCCTTTTTATAAAGGATTCCATCATCCCACAACCCAATCTTTACCATTTTTAGTACAACAATCTTCCTACATCCCTTGATAACACATGCATATAAAATAAACAACTCTCATGCCCAAACGTTATCTTGCTAGTTACCCATTTTCAGAAGATTTCGAAATTAGGGTTTAGGGTGTAGAATCTTACCTCTAGGATGAAGACCTAGTGAGCTTCTCTTCTTAATCTTCCAAAACTTGAGCAAGAATTGAAGAAAAATTATTGAAGAATACCTTCTCACTCTAGGGCACTCTCTCTCACTCTAAAATATCAGATTATGTCTCAAAAATGGCCAAAGGGTGTATTTAACGAAATAAGGTCGAGTTTTAAAAACCCAAAAATGGAGCTCCGGAACAAGGTATGCGATCGCATAACCGATATGCGGACCGCATATCGGTCGCATAATTGGCTACAAAATAGCCAAAAGAACTGTCTGTGTATGCGGTCACTATGCGGTCGCATAGTCAACCGCATAGCTGCTTCCAGAATGGCCCTCTCCTGCTCACTTCTGCGGCCATTATGCGGCCCGCAGAGTGATTATGCAGTCGCATAATGGACCGCATAAACGCACTTTCCGGCAAAAAATTTCCTTTACTTTCCTGTGCATTGTTCAACCCAAAAAGTCCGAGGAATTTCTATAATCCTCAACACGTAAGCCTAGTCCGGCACCATGAAACATTATTTTCTTTACAAATTTTACAGGGCTTTACACTTAAGCACTTCAAAATTTTTCGGGGTGTTACATTCTCCCCCGCTTAGGATCATTCATCCTCGAATGAGGGTAAATATCCGTCATTAGCATCTTATGCAGCTCAGTTTGTTTCATACCATATTCGAGCAGCCCCATATTTGACTAACTCCCAAAATTTCCAAAAATTTCACCAGAGTTTCTCTTGTAACTAGGCCTATCCACCTGTCAGAGGGCCCCAAAAACACATCCTAATAACATATACGTATTCCAACTACGTAACATAATACAAAAGAACACCAAATGTGGTTTCATAAGCAATATATATCCAGAAAGGAACACCCTTAATGCCAATTGTTCACATGATACAAAATTCATAAAAAGTAAGTTTTATCATTTTCCTAGATCACAATATCATTTTCCTAGATCACAACTTAAAATACATGGTCATTCAAACAAATAAGGATACTTTTTCTTCATTTCTTCCTCGGCTTCCAAAGTAGCCTCCTCAACCTGTTGGTTTCACCACAACACTTTCACTAAGGAAATTTCTTTATTTCTCAATTTTCGGACTTACCGATCAATAATAGAAATAGGAATCTCTTCGTAAGTCAATCTCTCATTTACCTCAATAGTCTCAACCGGAACAATGAGTGTTGGATATCCAACTACTTTTTTTAACATAGACACATGAAACACCGGGTGTACTAATGACATCTTAGGTGGTAGCTCAAGNTTCCAAAGTAGCCTCCTCAACCTGTTGGTTTCACCACAACACTTTCACTAAGGAAATTTCTTTATTTCTCAATTTTCGGACTTACCGATCAATAATAGAAATAGGAATCTCTTCGTAAGTCAATCTCTCATTTACCTC